>ML542861.1:80759-97222 GCA_005239535.1 Nicotiana rustica
TTTGTGTGTGTTGGCCCCCCCCCCCCCCCCCCATATAAAAGGGATCCCTATCATTTTGTAAAGGAGAACATATTGACTGCAATAGAATATTCTCAACTTTTTTCGTGCTCAACACTGTCTCTCAACTTTAGTGCCCCTTGTTTATTGTTCTTCATTTATTGTCTTTCATTTGTTGCAATTATTCGATCTTGAGGTCCCGTTTCCAGTAGGCTCGAGGCCCCAGCCTTGTGACAACTCTGGTTTGCTTGTCTCATTTTCTTTGCTTACATTCATTGCCTCTTAATTATTAACTAGTATTGGAATAAATCACGTATATTTAGAATCACAAACCAAATATAATTGTTGAAACCATTTTCAAGGTAAACACAAGGAGAATTAACATGTTATCATATGTAGTGACCGCAAAATTGTGTAATGGATTTTATTTGGGAAATATGATTGATGAGTATAACATAGACACACAAGAAGTTTTCGGACGTATTAACACTATGTATACAGATAAAATTGGCGGCAACATATACCTCAATTTTCCAGTGGGTCAAGCGAAGCAAAGGCATGACTATATGGGGTCAGAATCGAAGCCAGGACGTCTCGTACCAAGGCCCGAACGGGGTGTTCTCCACCGGGCTTGATACGAAAACACTTCCTTGATCCCAGAATGAGTTCCGAGACCTCGAAAAGCATGGCAGTGGTTACATACGACTAACAGAGCTCCATGATATCCGCCCCGCGTCGGATATCACGGCGTAGATCTCACCCTACATAGACAGTGAATCAGTAATTGACAAGAAAGGAGGATATTTACCCTTTTTAGAATTGTACCAGGGGTTAAACTCTCCTTCTATATAAAGGGGAAACTTTTTCTTTGATAGAATACATTGTGACATGCATACCAAGGCAACACAAAGTTGTTCTATACTTCTTAGTTATTGAGAAGTCCTTATTTTAATCATAGTTCTTCATATATTTGGCTTTGAATTGAGGGCATGTCAAGGGCAAAACTACAGTTAAGCTCAAATCAGAGCCCGGATTCAACGTCACAACTGGTTTGGTTATTTATTTTATCATTAATCAGCTTATCTAACATCCTAGATCACTTGTGTTGAATTAATCCATATATTCTCAAAATCGCATACAAATTCAATAATTATCCGTTTTAAGAGTAAACAATTTGGCGCCGCTAAGGATAATAGTGGTTATTTGATACAAATTCCATAACACACCCTATTTTACGCTTTTTCTTTAAGATTTTAATTTCAAGTCACCCTAAAAATGTCAAACTCTCAATCTGCCCACTTAAACGTTGAGGTTGAGTCTAGCCATCATAGCAAAAATAACAACCCGGTGCCTAGCAATGAGGTGTGCATGCTGATCCCAACAGAGTCCCATCCGCCGATCTAATCGACTCCATTCACAGATTGCTATCGACGCCCACCTGCCAACCGACCCCGAAAATAACGCTAGTTGAGGCCTTCGATCAACAGTTTGAGAAACGCCCGAAGGTGAAGGTGATGGGATAAGCCTGTGACTAATATTCTAAATATTGCAGGCTCAACAGGCGAAGATAGCACATCAACAGATACAGGGCCAGCCTTCCATTAAGTCCGAGCTCGAACGGTCCCAAGAGAGTACGCAAAAAAATGAGTGATACAACAGGAGGTCGAATGAAGCTGAGCCCGGGGCCAACCCTGAGATAATGAAGATGCTTGAAGCATTAACAAAGTGGGTGGAATTAGATGAGAAGAATATTGAGCCCAACGACAAAAAGGTGGAGACCTAAAACTCCAGAGTCGATCAAATCCCGGGAGCGCCCCCGATATTAAAAGGACTAGATTCCAAGAAGTTTATCCAAAAGCCTTTCCCTCCGACCGCTGCACTGAAATCGATACCAAAGAGATTTTGTATGCCCGACATTCCAAAGTACAACGGAACTATAGATTCCAATGAGCATGTGACCTCCTACACATATATCATCAAGGAAAACAAGTTGAAAGATGATGAAATCGACTCGGTTTTGTTAAAAAAGTTCGGAGAAACTTTATCAAAAGGAGCAATGATATGGTATCACAACTAACCCCCAAATTTTATTGATTTATTTGCTATGCTTGCAGATGCTTTTGTGAAGGCACATGCCGGGGCCATCAAGTCGAAACCAGAAAAACGAACCTCTTCAAGGTTAAGCAATGAGATAACAAAATGCTTAGGGAGTTCGTGTCAAGGTTTCAAATGGAAAAGATGGACTTGCCTCCAGCTGCGAATGATTGGTCCATTAAGGCATTCACTTAAGGACTTAAATCAGAGTCCAGGATGACCAGCTCGGGGCCCTCTTGGGTTCGCTTATACCATCAAAATCGATGACAGGACTAAGAGAGTCGTCGACCATGAAACAAGATTAACCCGAGACCGGCGTCAACTCTACAACGGAGACCGAAGGGGTAACAGATCCAGGCGTCATCCTACGAGGAACGAAAAGAGGAGCGATGAGGCCCCGATAGCCAGCGTCTGATGAGAAAAAATGGTTTCGACATGCCACTCGGGCCCAGGGAGGCACCAAAATTGTCGGAATATAATTCAATTCCGATGCTGCCAGTATCATATCAGCCATCGAGTGCATCAAGGATACCAAGTGGCCTCGACCATTCCAGTTTGACCCTACCCTGAGAGACCTTAACTTGATGTGTAAGTATCATGGCACTCAGGGTCACAAAATCGAAGATTGTCGATAATTAAGAGGAGAAGTTTCCTGGTTGTTTAATAACGAACACCTATAAGAATTTAGCCTAAAACAAATTCAGAAACAAGGACACCAATAAACAGACTGAACAAGAGGAACCTCAACACATCATCAACATGATCATTAGAGGGGTCAATGTCCCTCAAGGGATGATGATAAAATGCACTAAGGTGTCTATCACAAAGGAGAAATGTACCCGAGATTATATCCCGAAAGGAACCATTTCGATCACCGATGAGGATGCTGAAGGAATCGTACAACCTCATAACGATGCACTAGTAATATCCGTACTTATCAATAAATCTCGAGTTAAGCGCGTGCTGATTGATCCAGGTAGCTCGGCCAACATCATCAGATCGAGGGTCATAGAGAAGTTAGGGTTTGCAATACCAAATAGTGCCTGCAATCCGGGTGTTGAACGGATTTACCATGGCATATGAAACCACTAAAAGGGAGATAATCCTACTGGTGAACACCATCGGGACCATCCAGGAAACAATGTTTTATGTAATCGAAGGGGACATGAGATATAATGCTCTGTTCGGAAGATGTTGCTTCACAACATGAAGGCAGTACCTTCGACCTTACACCAGGCGTTAAAGTTCCCTACCTCGGGAGGAATCAAGACGGTGTACGGAGAACAGTCGGCTGTAACTTCGCAGTCGATGAAGTACTCCCGGTGCCTGCCATCTCGACATTAAGGAACACAGAGCCGACTAGAAAGGCCGAAGTCAAATCGCAACCCCCGATGCCGATCCCGATCGTACTATATGAACAAGGAGATGACGAGGAGGATGATTATGGAATTCGGAGATCATTCATAGCGCCTAATGATACCGACACCACCAAATCAACGGTCGAGGAGCTGGAGTAAGTCGTATTTATCGAACACCTGCATGATCGAAAGGTATACCTGGGCACGGGGTTAAACCCCGAGATTAGGAAAGAACTCATTAAGTTTCATAAAGCTAACATAACTTGTTTCACTTGGTCCCATCTTGACATGACAGGGATCCCGCCAGAGATAACCACTCACAAGCTGAGTTAGGACCCAAAGTTTCACCCGGTTAAACAGAAAATGAGGTCTCAGTCCAAGGTCAAGCATACATTCATCAAGGACGAGGTATCTAAACTCCTTAAAATAGGTTATATTCGGGAAGTTAAGTACCCAGACTGGTTAGCTAACGTAGTGGTATTACCTAAAAAAGGAAATAAGTTAAGAATGCGTGTAGATTATAAAGACTTGAACAAGGCATGCCCTAAGGATTCTTTTCCTTTGCGTAACATTGATCGGATAATCGATGCGAAGGCCAGGAATGAGATACTCGGCTTTCTCGACGCCTATTCCTGGTACAACAAAATTCGGATGGACCTAGGCGACCAAGGAAAGACTTCATTTATCACTAAATCTGGCACCTACTATTACAATGTAATGCCATTTGGATTAAAGAACGCCGGTGCCACCTATCAACACCTAGTAAATCGGATGTTCGAAGAACACATAGGAAAACTAATGAAAGTTTATAGTGACGACATGTTAGTTAAGTCCCTACGAGCAGAGGACCATTTGAAACATTTACAGGAAACCTTCGACATACTAAAGACATACAATATGAAGCTGAACCCGGAGAAGTGTGTATTCGAGGTTGGATCAGAAAAGTTTCTCAAGTTCATGGTATCCAATTGGGGGATCGAGATTAATCCTCACAAAATCAAAGCCATAGCAAACAACACTGTGGTGCACAACGTCAAGGTTGTTCAGAAGCTGACCGGGCATACAGCCACCTTGGGCCGGTTCATATCGAAGTTCTCGGACAAAATCCATTAGTTCTTCTCACTGTTGAAGAATAAGAATAACTTTTCTTGGACCCCGGAGTGCCAACAAGATCTGGAAGAACTCAAACAATAACTTTCGAGCCTGCCCCTCCTCCACACTCCGAAGGCGGATGAGAAACTGTACCTTTACTTGGCGGTATTCGAGGTGGAGGTAAGTGGAGTCTTAGTCTAGGAAGAGGAAGGTACGCAATTTCCTATTTACTATATCATTATAACTCTAGGCGAGGCCAAAACAAGGTATCCTCACCTGGAAAAATTGGCGTTTGCTTTGCTAAGTGCCTCCAGAAAGTTAAAACTATACTTTCAATGCCACCCATATGTGTCGTAGCCTCTTACCTACTCAGGAACATCATGCACAAACTCGAGCTCTCGGGCTGGTTGTCCAAATGGGCCATCGAAATTAGCGGGTATGATATCGAGTATCGACCCCGAACTTTCATCAAATGTAAAATTTTGGCAGAATTCGTGGCCGACTTTACGCACGCCTTAATACCCAAAGTCGAAAGATAATTATTTTTAACCTCTGGGACTACCTTGGGTATCTGGACCCTTTTTACGGATGATGCCTCGAACGCAAAGGGGTCCTGGGATCGGCATCGCGTTGAAACCACATTCAGGAAATGTTGTTAGGCAGTCTATTAGAACTGTGAAATTAAGTAACCATGACGCCGAGTATGAGGCCATAATTGCAGGTATCGAATTGGCTAAAAGTTTTGGGGCCGAGGTGATTGAAGATAAATGCGACTCCCTCCTCGCGGTAAATCAAGTCAACAGGATGTTTGAAGTGAAAGAGGAATGAACGCGAAGGTATCTAGAAAAGTTAAAGGTAACGCTGCATCAATCTAAGGAATGAACCCTATAACATGTGCCCCGAGATCAGAACAACGGGGTCGATGCTCTGGCTAACTTGGGTTCATCGGTTGATGAAAATGAGTTCAGCTCGAGGAAAGTAGTAAAACTCATATAATCGGTGATAGAATAAGGTCACCAAAGAAAATTCTACGAGTTTAACTTGGGATTGGAGGAACAAGTACATAGATCACTTGAAGCCTGGGAAATTGCCCTCAGATTCTTAAGAATTGAGAGCTCTTCGTACGAAGGCTGCAAAGTTTAGCTTGTCCGAAAGGACTCTGTTCAAAAGAACATTAGACGGCCCGCTAGCCATAATGTTTGGGGACGAGAGATACCAAATATGCCTTGAGAGAAGTTCACGAAGGCACTTGTGGGAACCATTCAGGGCGGAATCTTTGGTTCAAAAATAATCAAGGCTGGATATTAATGGATCGAAATGGAGAAAAATGCGAAGGACTTTGTACGAAGATACGACGGCTGCCGGAGATGCGCACCGTTGATCCATCAACCGGGAGAGCTACTCCATTCGTACTTGTACCCATGGTTGTTCATGAAATGAGGAATGGACGTCGTCGTTCCCCTACCGTCGGCACCTGGTAAGGCTCAATTCATACTATTCATTACTGATTATTTTTCTAAGTGGGTTGAATCTCAAGCGTTCGAGAAAATCTGGGAAAAAGAAATCATTGACTTCATTTGGGAACACATAATATGTCAGTTCGAGATACCGGCCGAGATCGTGTGCGATAATGGGAAACAGTTCATCGGCAGCAAGGTAAATAAATTCTTCGAAGATCACAAGATTAAGAAGATACTATCAACACCTTACCACCCTAGTGGGAACGGAACTGGTACTACTGCTAAGGTACGATCTCAATTACTCTTTGATAATATCATGAATCGGACTAACACTTGCAGGAAACAACCAAGGATGGATGTGGCTATTAGGTCGGAAGCACGCGTTTCACTCTTTTTTTGTTGAATCAATTTTGTCCCAAAATGGGTTTTTCGACAAGGTTTTTAACGAGACAATAGTAAAACGTGCTAACTTAGATTAAAGGCCGGTCTCAAACCGGAGTCAATGGGAATTTATTTCGCATCAACAACATCCTAGCCCTCTCCAGCTCGACCTCGAATACTGGGGGACATCACCCTCGGATTAAGGTTTTTATCAAGGAAAAATTCAGCAAGGAAAGAAGAAAACCTTGTATGTTAGAAGCTAAGGCTCGATGGTTAGGATTCATTGTAAGGGTCAAATGGTCGTGTGAATCGTACCCACATACTTCACTTTAGCCATAATACAAGCTTTTACACGCTTTTATCATGTACTTTACACGGAATGAAAAAAAGTTTCGCCTTACACATTTTTGCCTCTTAAATTCTGACTCCTAAGAGCCCATGGGCTACCCCTATTCAAGGACTATCGACCCTAAAGGCTGCCCCTATTCGCGGAATATCAAGCCCAAATGGCTACCCCTACTCGTGAACTGTCGTCCGAAAAAAGTTCGAGCAACTCGGGCTACCAAATCCCGGAGGCACCAAAACTATTAGGCGGTACCTAAATATAAAAGGCTACAACCACCCTAAAAATGGCTCTGAGGCGTCTAAAGCTCGTAATAAGAAAGTAAGGCCTTTATGAGAACTCGACACTTGCTAAAAGGTTACACTCGGCAAAAACATCGTCTAAAATCACTTAAGCCTCTTGAAAAACTTCTGGTCACATCGAGTTTTCAAAGCCTCGAGCAAACAAAGTTGTACGAAAGTCAGGCTACATTCGGACATCTGAAAAGCGAATGCCCTATAACTATATTCGATTCTATGCTAAGGCATTAGAGATATTACAAGAATATAAATTATGAAAAGATGCTGGAAAAGTAAAGACACGAAATTGCCAGAAAGGGAAAATATTATATATATTCCGAAATGTATTTACAAAGGCCCAACAAAACTGACCTCAAAATAAATAAAAAATATACATAACACAAAAACTAAAAAAGTACTAAGGCATTTATAGATGGTCGTCACCGGGGCCCGACTCGTCGTCAGAACCATCGGAGCCTTCGGATTCCTCAGAACCCTCGGAGCCTTCGGCACCTTCAGGCTCTTAAATCTTCTTTGCCTCGGCCTCAAACTTTTTTGCTTCCTTGATCTCGCCCGAAAGGTTGAAACCCTGGGCGTGGATGTCTTTGAGGATCTTTCCTCGGGACATCCGCTTCATATATTGAGCCTTTGTCTTCAGGAAGGTCTCAGCTGCCTCTACATCGGCCTTGTATTGGGCAACCATTTCTTCAGCATTGGTGGAGGTTATGTCCAATTTGGACTTCACTGCCTCATATTCTCTACTGAGGGCATCCCGCTCTGTGATGGTAGAGCTCAACTGTGCTCGAAGATCATCTTTCAGCTGAGACCATTTGTCAGCTTTTTCCTTCGCCACCTGGAGTTGGTTCTCAACCGATTCCATCTCCGCCTTAGCGGTTTCCTTCTCCGAAGCCAACAAGTCCATTTTTCTTTTCCACCCATCGGCCATGGCTTGGACCTCATTCATCTCGACTTGGAGTTGGTCGATCTCCTGTTGGACCTGCGAGGTATTATCATTAGTTACCACAACTAGATCCTCGTTTTTAACTTCAAAGACCTTTACCTTTTTGACCAGGTCGGCATGTTCCCGCCTCAGGGTTGAAGCTTCCCTCTGAGCCCTGTCCAGCTCGGCCTGAAGGTCTTTGATGGCCCCGTCTTGTTGAACATTGAGAATCTTGTACAGGTCCTTTTTCCAGGCCTGCTCTTTGAGATCAAACTCGAGATGTCTTATTTCCAAGTGATACCGACGGAAGCTCTCGTGGTGAAGCACTGAAGCCTGTAAAGAAAGGGGAGTTCGAAGGTGTTATAACCTTACCCGGTTCAATTCCTGATGCGCCTCATTGAAGAGGCTTGAAGTTCCCGCCTCATTCATCTTTGTCTAGTCCTCCTAGGTTACCAGTCATCAGAGGTAATTGGCTACACCTACTAGAGCGGATAGGGCCCGTGCATCCTTCGTGACCATGAGAATAATAGTCCTCTCTCGCTCAGGGTCTGCACTCGGTGCAAGGACTGATTTACCAATCAGGGGCTCATGCTCGGCCCGTCACCTCCTGAAGGCACGTCTTTCTTCGGTATCTCCAAGTGGCCCAACCCGGAGAAATCTTCCAGTGATGACATATCCATGCCATCGAAGAAGTGGAGAGGGTCCTCTACAACTTGGGCTCCTTCACTTGATTTTTCTTTACTCGTTTCGGCCTCTTCGAGTATAGACTCGGTGTAGGAGGGGATCTCAATGATTTCAATCACATTGGTCACCTCCTTCAAGGCAGGAGCAGTTTCTTGAGAGGTCCCAGCCTCCATATCAAACTTCGGCCTCTAGGACTGAAAGGGGCTCGAACTCGTGCCCTTCTCCCCGGTCGTCGCCTGTTCCACAGCAAGGTTCGATCCATGGGCGATAAATATATCATCTTCTTCGGACCCATACCTGAGCTGGTAAAGGAATTCAGGGTCCAGTACCCTTGACTTGGTATTTTTCTTGGGTTTGCAGGTCCGATTGGCCGCACTCTTCTTTATTTTTTCCTTTGGGTGCGGGGAGCCCGAGGACTTTCTTTTACTCTTCTTATACTCTTATGTGGCAGCCTCGGGCTGTCCTGTAACAAAGGGATCAATGGACAAGGGTTCTTCCTCATCCCCATCCAGTAGCCTAAGTTCGGTGGTCTTAGGAAAACTTGTGAAGGAAGAAGAAAAGGTCAGCATTGTGTAATTTCGAATGTAGTAATGGATATTACCATGAGAATGGGTCTCCCATCGTCCCTTCAAGAGTTTTTGCCATGAGTGCTCGAAGTATGACATCTACTTGAAGATTATTTTGATCCACTCCTTGAGTCGGGGGACCGAACTGGGAACCTGGGAAACAGCTGCACGATCACAAATACCGACGATAAAAAATGGAATGAAAGAAACTTGGCACTAAGGGTTAGGCTACACTTACGAGATGCATTCCACTTCTGGGAAAATGGCAGGAATTCGAGAGGAATCAAATCTTAAGTTTCACCCGAACAAAGTGCTCCTACGAGCCTCGGTCTCAATCCTCGTCAATGCTCGAATAGGAGGCCTTGTTGTCCCGGCGAGTATGCTTGATTAGCCCCCCCTTAGAAAATCTTAGGACTGTACAAACGGAGTAGGTGGCCGAGAGTGAACCTAGGAGATTCGGCGTGGTTCACAAAATAGCGTAGGTGGATCATGATCCTCCAAGGAGACGGGTGGATTTTCCCAAGACACACCTCATACCTCTTGCAAAAAGCCTAAATTACAGGGTCTACCGGGCCCAGCGTGAAAGGGTAAGTGTAAACACTTAAGTACCCTTCCACATGAGTGGTAATGTCGTCCTCGGGCCCGGGGAAAACCACGTCTTTGCCTTCCCATTTCCAGTCCTCTAGGACTATCGGAAGGGTATCCTTAGTGATTGAGCATATGTATCTCCATGCTTCTTCACCCCAAACCTGTTTGGATAAGGCCTTCTCGAATTTGAAGTCGTCTGTGATTGAGCAAACCCCGGGTATAAATCTTTTCATGGGGGGATCGGGAGTGCCTCGGGGAAATTTTCTTCAGGGGAATCCTGATGAGGAACCGATTTGGAAGTTTTAGCCATTGTAATCTGGAAAAAATGTGAAGATTTAAAGAAGTAAATATGAAGATTTGAAGGAACAAGTATGAAGGTTAAAGAAAAGAGTATGAAGGTTTGAAAGTATGATGAAAATATGGGTAGAAACCTAAGAACAATTACGAAGATTTGAAAACCAAAGATGAAGATATAAAGGTTTGGAAAACTTGATAGTCGCTAGTGAATTCGAAAGTGGAAGCTTGGATCGGAAAGTAGAAGAAGTACTAAGGGTCAAAGCTTTTATATGGGAAATATGTGACGTTTCGCATTCGAGGAAACCAACCAATGAATGACACGTGTCCGAAGTCAGAGCGACGCGACTGATGTGACGTTTTGGCTTATCCGTCTTCTCGGTTGTAACGTGCGAAAAAAGGAATCGAGATTCATCTATCGTCTCCCATCATTTCGGAAAACCTACTCTCTGGAAAATGAGGGGATTATCTGTATACGGATAAAGCCGAGGGTAACATATACCCCGATTTTATGGTTGGTCAAACGAAGAAAAGGCATGACTATATGGGGTCGGAATCGAAGCCGGTATATCTCGTACTAAGGCCTCGCTAGCGGGCTTCATAAGGCAACATTTTTTCAATCCCGGAACGAGCTTTGAGACCTCAAAAGCAAGGCAGCGGTTACATACGATTAACAGAGGGCCGTGATATCCGTACCCTACCGGATGTCACAACGTAGATCTCGCCCGACATCGGCAACGAATCAGTAATTGACGAGAAAGGAGGATTTTTACCTGTTTTAGAATTGTACTAGGGTTGAAACTCTCCTTCTATATAAATGGGAAGCTTTTTCTTTGACAGAATACATTGTAACACGCATACCAAGGCAATACAAACTTATTTCTTTGTTTCTTAGTTATTGAAAAGTTCTTATTTTAATCATAGTTCTTCATATACATTTGGCTATGATCGACGGCATATCAAGGGCAAAACTACTGTTAAGCTTATATCCGACCCCTGATTCAACACCACAACTGGTTTGGTTATTTATTTTATCATTAATTTGCTTATCTAACATTTTTGATCACTTGTGGTGAATTGATTCACATATCTTTAAAATCGCGTACAAATTCAATTGTTATCCATTTTAAGGGTAAATACACTGAAAAATAATATTCTTAGAAGATCAAAAGAATTGTTGTTATTAGAAAATACGAAGTTCAATAGCATATAAACTAATGATAATCTATGTAACAAACAGTAGCCGGATCAAGATTTTCACTGAAGAGTCAAATATAAGCCAAGTGGATATATCAATGTTTAAAGTTGGCATGCTTATTAAGAAAACTATTTAATAGTAATAATATAAAGAGTATTTAATTAAATTATCCTTATCTTTTCCTTAACTGAGTAATTTATGACTAATGCCTTCTTGGAGTAGTAAAGGTGGAATTAGCAAAAAGAAATTAATGCTTATTTCTTAATTTTCTAAAGTGTCAAATATGTTTGACCATTTTCTTTTGGAAAATAAAAGAGGCAGAAGGCAGTGTAAATGATCTCTATAAAGTCAAAAGTGTGAACGATTTTTTTATATTTTTACTTGATGTTCAGTATTTGTATTAGAGTTCGATTAAATTTTAAATGACGACGGAAAGTCCACATTGGAAGTCAAAACGCTCTCTATCAAAGGCAATTCCATACTTAGGTTCAAACAAGAGACCGTTGCTTAACGATGAAGAAGTATTTATTGCTGCGCCACAATCTTTAGTGATATTGCTATATTAATTATCTGATTAGTAGAATTGATTTCTATAATCGGATCATAATTTATCATAATCTCAAAAATCATATAAATAGATCCAAGTTCTTTCCCTACACATAGTAAAAATGTTTCCCCCAAAAATAAGCTATCCTTTGATCAATACTATCTTTATTCTACTCATCTTATCTTTTTTCCATCCCATAGAAGCAGGACTTCGTAGCAAAACATATTTGGTTTCAGTTATTAATAACCTTAAAAATAGCTCAATCCCATTAAAAATTCATTGTCAATCCAAAAATGACGATCTTGGATATCATAACCTTACTCATGACCAACATTTCGACTTCGAATTTGAAGAGAATTTCTTTCATACTACTCTTTTCTTTTGTCATTTTTGGTGGCCCCCAAAAGAGATCTCTTTTAATGTGTTTAATAATGGAAATAGATGTATAAAACATGGTCCATTTCATACACACACATGCATTTGGTTGGTGAGCTTAGATGGATTTTATTTAAATGGAGTTAAAATACATGACTGGCCGTCATAATAATACTTGTATTAATTATAGTCTTGTAATTTACTTTGTTGCTACAAAATTGACTAGACTATTTAACGTAAAAATTATTCTTCATAAATATGTATGCGTGCGCGTGTATTGAGAGCAATAGTGTATGTTTAAAGTTGAGTCCGAAGTGGCTAGACTTGCAAAAATTTATGAACTTAGGCTATGGCATAAATAGGAGCTGCAAAATCGGCTATTTTGTGCACGTGCCCCTTTGTTTACGTCCCGGCCCAAGAAGCCCTGCTCATTTAAGTTTTTTTTTTTTTTTTTTTTTTTTTTTTTTTTGAAACTTTAGTAAAATTAACTAATCTCGCAAAGTTTAGAAATAAAGTTAGACTTCTTTCTCGTTTTTAAATAAACAAACCATATTTGTAATTCAAAAGGGCATAAAAAACTAAACAATATTCTTGGCATTTTTTGTGATCCAAAATAAGTGATTTTTCATGATTTTAAAAATAGATTAATTATTTTTTCCTACATTGCCCTTGGAGTAAATAGTGTTGGAGTATGTGTTGGGATATTTATGTGAAGAGATAGTAAATGTTAATATGGTCAATTTCATTGTTAATTAATGTTAAAAAGTAAATTTTTTAATATGTATAAAAATAATCAAAAAATCACTTATTTGAACACCCGGGGAGTATTGATTAGTGGTCAACCATTGAAATCCGATCTTGACTTATCATAATCACTAAAGCTATAGTGTATTGGTAACTGCCAATACTATTTTCATTCTCCTCCTCTTATCTTTTCATCTCATTGAAGCAAAACAATATTTGGTTTCAATTACAAATAAAAAATAGCTCTGTCCCGTTAAGAATTCACTGTCAATCCAAAGACGACGATCTTGAATATCATGACCTTACTTATAAACAAATGTTTGATTTTCGATTTGATGAGAATTTTGGGGTAATACTTTTTTCTTTTGTCATTTCTGGTGCATTCCAAAAGAGAATACTTTTGATGTATTTAATTATTGGTATTTTGAACGGACCTTCCTTTTGATGTATTTTGAACGGGATCAAAATACATGATTGGTCATCGCTCAATGAATCGAGTGGAGCACGCGAAACAATGGCGGCACACTGACAAAAATTAGCATCGCTATACTTTTTCAAAAGCAAGGACCACCGGGGAGGTCATACCATAATCTTATTGTAATTTAGAATCTTAATATGATATTTTATTGAATAAATATTTGAAACCTATGTTATGTTATTGTGATCTGTCTCCCCTTACTCTTTCTTTCTCATCCCATTTAATGTGCATGGTTTATGTGTACTTTAATAGTTGACTTGTCGTTTATTTAGTAGGTATACATAGAATATAAATTGAGTACATAAAATTATACATATATATGCATTGGTTTCTTAATTAAAATGATTGGAGGGGCGGCTATGTAGGTTATTCTTCTTTATTATTTTAATGCGTGTGGTCTATATACTTCCTTATTTGAGACAAAACGAAAGACGACCTAGTCATAGTTCCTTCACATCAACTTAGTTGATACAAACATATATTCCAAAAGTATTACTCCCCGCGTTTCAAATTAGATGAGATACTTTTCTTTTTAGAGTCCGTTTGGACATGCTATGTTTTTTCCTTTTTTACCAAAAAAATTTCACTATTTTTCGAAATCAAGGTTTGTTCATAAAATTTCTAATTTTTACTATCATTATTGCAATTTTCAAAAATTTGAAAAACTCCAAAAAACTGTTTTCAAAATTTTTTTCACTCACAAAACTTCAAAAACAACCCAAACTAAAATCTATGTCCAAACACGACTCTAAATTTCAAATACCATTTTCACTTGAAAAATTTTTTCACCATTTTTTAGAATTTTACAATTCTTATGTCTAAACGCCTACTTGGTCTGTTACAAAATAAATGACACATTTCTAAATAACTCAAATTCAAAAAGAAAAATAAAAAAGATGGGTGGTTGAGTTATTAGGCTAAGTTACGACTGTTGTTTGAACCACAATGACCAACTCCATTTTGCCTCAAACAAATTTTGTGGTAGGTTTTATTTGCTCATTAATACTCATTATTTTTGGCAGTTTTGATTCTAATGTCATTTCTGTTGGACTTTAAAGTTATTGGGCTTTAAAGACAAGGAGTGTGAATTGGAAAATGGTGGAAAATAAAATAGAAGGAAATGAAAATTTGAATCAAGTGAGCTTTGTCATGAACTTTGTACCACATTGGTGAAAGACAACTACATTTGTGTGTATAAATATAGAATCACTTCTTAGAGCTCTTAAAAGGAGTTGAAGAGAATGAACCCTCGCGTCGTCGTCGTCCATCGGCTCGGCTTTGGATTCGGATGTCAAATGATCGATAAGATTATTTTTGGATAAATTTTATTTAGTTAATTATTTAAGAATTAATTAAGTGCTAGTCAGCTCATTAACAGAATTAACTAAAACGTATAATCCAAACGATGCCTTTTCCTTCTGAACAAACACCTCTTCCTGATTTGGATTTGGATTTGGATTTGGATTTGGATGTCAAATGATCGATCGATAAGATTATTTTTGGACAAAAGTTATTTAATTAATTATTTAAGAATTAATTAAGTGCTAGTCAGTTCATTAACGGAATTAACTGAAACGTATAATCTAAACGATGCCTTTTCCTTCTTAACAAACACCTCTTCCTGAACAGACATCACATTGCCTATAAATTCTGAGGAATGGCTTCCTTTTCACTGACGGAAAAAAAAAATCGAGAATTTCCTTCTGAAAAAATACTGCATTCTACTTCGCAGTCTCTCTCTCAAAATCGTAAGTGTGATTTTGCTCCGTTCTTTGAGTTCGTTGGTATTCTGCAATTAGTATTGCCACTGTTGCAGGAAGGTTTATTCCGTTTCATCCTGGGAGGATTTAATCCATTACCTTGGCAACTTGTGAGGGGGTTAAAATTCCTTAAGGACGCACAAGGAAATTGTGGACTCGGAATATTTCATATCATCTACTGACTTTCTGTTTCTTCTAACAGTTTGTTTTAACACAGTATCGACAACAAGCTTAAGGAATTTTTTTTAACGTTTCTGTGTTGAAGTTTATATTGAACTGTTATCTATATTTTGTATACTGGTTTGGAGACTAAAGCCTTTGTGCTTTCTACTCCAATAACTATTCTGTCTGGTTTAAAGTATATCGAAACTTTACCGGAATAATAAACGTACGAGTTTGAAGTATATAAAAACTTCACCATTGTTACGTGTTGTATGTTTGGTTTGGTATTCAGTTTGAAGATATCAAAACTTCACTGGTTTAACGATGTTCTGTTTGTTTCCAACTATACAGAAACATGACGAATGAAAACCAAATTAATGGAAATACTGCTGGAACGGGTGCTTCATCGAGTGCTGCTGCTTCGTCAAGACTAACACATACGATGGCACCGGCAGAAAAACCCGGGAAATTTTTCGGTACAGACTTCAAACGTTGGCAGATGAAGATGTTATTCTATCTAACTACACTAAGCGTGCAACGATTCATCAAGGAGGATGTTTCAGTTGTGGGAGAAGATACTCCTGAGGCTGAACGATTTGTGGTAATTGAAGCATGGAAACACTCTGATTTCCTATGCAGAAACTACATCTTAAGTTGTTTGGAGGATGGCTTGTATAATGTTTATAGTGTCATGGAAACTTCGAAAGAGTTATGGAACGCTCTTGAGAAAAAGTACAAGACCGAGGATGCTGGACTTAAGAAGTTCGTTGTCGCAAAATTTTTGGATTTTAAGATCATTGACACTAGGTCTGTCATCACTCAAGTCCAAGAATTACAAGTCATCGTGCATGACCTCCTTGCTGAAGGTATGACCCGAGTCAATAATTTTATTAATAATATTGATAGTGTTATTAATTATAAATTTGTTATTGAAGATATGGTCATAAATGAGGCGTTTCAAGTTGCTGCCTTCATTGAAAAGTTACCTCCTTTATGGAAGGACTTTAAGAACTACTTGAAGCACAAGCGCAAAGAGATGACATTTGAGGATCTAATTGTTTATCTAAGGATAGAAGAAGACAACAAAAATGCTGAAAAGAAGTCACGTGGCAACTCGGCAATAA
>ML542862.1:5389-34415 GCA_005239535.1 Nicotiana rustica
CTCGATTATGGCGTATTCAGAGGTTTTCATATTCTTGAAGAATTCTTTTGCCTCTCCGGCACTGATCGGCCTTTTGGGTGGAAAGCGTTTCAACTTGCTTTTGTTTAGTTCTTCCGGGTGGAGGTATTTCTCTGAAGAGCTTATATCGCCTGTTTCCCCAGTAATCTCTTTCCCTTTGTATGTCACCACCGTCCTGTGGTAATTCCAGGGGACGGCAATAGTATTCTTCATGGGAGTTTGCGACGCGCGGCTAATAACCACGGGCTCATTCATCCTGGGTGAAATTATTTGCCCCCGCGCCGCATACGTCCCTTTCGGCACGTACATTTTTGGGCCATTCATTTATTGCCTTGTTGAAATGTAACCTTCTGGGAGGGCTCAACACATTTTGTTCCTTCCTGTGTGCCTTGGGGATGTAAAGAACAGTGTTCTTAGAGGGTCTCTTATTTGTTCTGGTCTCAGACTTTTCCGTGACCTGGGGGACGGGGTTACTCTTCTTCATCTCCTTGACTGGTTTGGGTGCCGCCTTGGGTTTTCTTTCTACATCTGCGATGGCGATGATGGCCTTTAGAGCTGGATCAAAATCCTGGTCCTCGCAAATCATGTCGATGACGAGCCCATGATTGTGAGTGGGCAGTGGATTGTTCGTCGCATTGGGAGCTTCTTTGTCCCTTAAAACCACTTTCTTTTGTTCTATAAGGCTTTCCACGACCCTTTTTAGGGTCCAGCAATCCTCTGTGTCATGCCCTTCTGCTCCGGAATGGTATGCACAACTGGTACCCCGTCTATATGATGGTGATTGAGGATTCTGCCCATTTAGAGGTACGGGTTGCAGGAGTCCCATCTGGACCAACTTTGGGAAGAGGCTGGAATACGGCTCTCCGATGGGAGTGAAATTAAGTCTCCTTGGTGGTTCTCGGGGATATACATTGTATGGGTAGTTATTTTGAGGAGGGCGTGGATTATATGGAGATGGGGGACGATGGTTATTTTTTGGAGGTGGAGTTCTATTCTGATTGTATTGTTGTTGCAGCCTGGGATGTGGCTGAGCGTTCATTACCGCATAGGGAAAAGGGGGCGCAACATAAGCTGCATCTTGGTAAGGATAGTAATGTTGGGAAGCTTTGGGAAATGGACGTGGGTATTTTCGAGGCTTCCTGACATCGGAAACCATCATGGCCCCTTCTTTTTTCTTTTTCCTGTTGGCTGCATTCCCGATCCGCTTTGGATGGCCTGAGAGGTTGCTCTTATGGAAGATTGGCTCAGGATACGACCAGTTTTTAGACCATTCTCCACCATTTCTCCAATTTTGGTTGTTTCCGCGAATGATTTGCCCATGGTAGACATCATATTTTGGAAGTAATCCGGTTCCTGGGCTTGTAGAAAGACGCTGACCATTTCAACCTCATGCATCGGAGGTTTGACCCTGGAGGCCTACTCGCGCCATTTGATGGCAAACTCTCTGAAACTCTCTGAGGGTTTCTTTTTGAGATTGGATAGTGAGTTCCTATTGGGAGAGATGTCCACATTGTATTGGAACTGTCGGACAAAGTCCCGTGCCAGGTCATCCCATATGTGCCAGCGGGATATATCCTGGTCCATGTACCATTCTGATGCAATCCCTGTCAAGCTTTCTCCAAAATATGCCATGAGAAGTTCCTCCTTCCCACCTGCTCCCCTGAGCTGGTTGCAGTACCTTTTCAGATGGGCTATGGGGTCCCCATGTCCGTCATATTTTTTGAACTTGGGGGTTTTAAACCCGAGAGGCAAATGGACGTGCGGGAACATGATCAAGTTTGCATAGGAGACATTTTTCTGCCCGCTCAGCCCCTGTATATTTTTGAGGCTCTGTTCAATACTCTTCATTTTTTGAGTTATTTCTTCGTGCTCGAGGCTTTTCTTATCCTGTCCCAAAGTGACCTTAGGCTGAGTTTGTTGGGGATATGCATTGGGAGTAGCATGAGCGGGTATCCTGATGGACGGATGGCGTTTGGAATGTGAATGATGTCGACTCGAAACATGACCCGAAGATAGTTGGTGGAGCCATGGCGGAGATTGGTGGTGCGGTGAAAATGTTGGAAGACACACCAGAAAACAAAGCCTGGGGGCGAACCTCAGAAGGCCTTCCGACAAAGTGAGCCGACATAGTTGGATATCCAAATGGCGTGGCTGGGTAGCTTATGGGGATGTTGGACGTCCCGCCTGCCCTGGGGATTATCTCTGGGAAACCCGGGATGGTACTGGGTGGTTCCCTACCATTGGACCATGCGTCTCACATTTCGAGCATGCAGCAATGCAGAGTCCTGTTCTCTTCAGCTGTTGCTGACTCAGATGTTGGGATGGATGGATTTAGGTCTTCCACGGAAGAGTTGACGATTGGCAAGTTACTTTCAAACGTCATTTCTATGCTCCCTTTTGATCTAGTGAAGTAAGGATGGGAAGCCAGGTTACCGCAAGACCAACCACCTAAAGATACCTTAAGATCGAAACAAAATGTTAGGTTGAAACATTTATCACATAGGCAATCGCACGTGTGGGGTACGCAATGCACTTGATCAATTTAAATGCTTTTCTATATGTTTTTGCAACAGTTGTGTACTTCATACCGACTTTATCTCTCAGTTTGTTTTTCTTTTTATCATTCTTGCCCTTCCTTTGTTATTGTTTCCGCTCTTTATTCCTCGCTCGGTTTCCTTTCTTATGGTTATGATTGAATCATATGTGGATTGCCTACGTATCACGGCGCCGCATGAATCAGATCATCACGTAGTTCATGCTAGCAAAACCCAAAGGACAGAAATGCATATTTTTTCTAAAAGCTTCATTCTAAAGTTTTCATTCATTAAATAAAACATTTCTGATTACAGAAAACTTGTAGCCCACTTTTGGAATTATAGAGTTTGCAAAACAGACTCGACAAATATTTCTAAAAATATAAAACTACTGTGGACTCAAGACATGACTACGACTATAAAATTGAAATACAGACTCGAAAAGCATAAAAAATATATTAGTGCTTCCGTTGCTCCAGGGGCCGGTGGGGCATCATTCGGCCCTGCCACGGGCCTGCGTGCTATGTCTTGCAAGAGGCGGTAAAGGTCGTCCATTATCTTGTGGACGAAGATCATAAACGCTGAGAAGAAAGTGGTCTGAGTCATATCTTCGCATTCTTGGCATCTGGTGACGATGTAGTCAGCTATCTCTTGGACCCTTCGCCTGATGATACCCTTTTCTTGAAGCAAGCGTCAGATTTGCTGGGATCTCGCCTCTAAAGTCTGGGCGTCTTTGTGACTCTGCTCTTGCCATTGTTGCAACTATTTTTCTAATAGAGCCATCATGACATAACACTGTTCCCTCTCCGTCTTAAATCTTTTTGCCTGTGTGGCCATTTCGTTCTCGAGGGCGGCCAATTTTTCCTTCAAGCCTATGACTTCCTGGTCATATTTCCTTTTTATTCTGTGGACAATCTCTGTTCTTTCTTCTGCACTTCTTGTTAATCTTGCCCAAACTTCGGCCAATTATTCTTCAGCTTTGTCTAAATCATTCCCATAGCTGCATATTTTATGCCTCAGGCTCTTGATAAGCCTTTCATCAGTTCTGCTTCTCTTTGGGTTCTCAGCAGCTATTTTTAATTCCTGTATCTAGGCCCGGAGAACTTCATTTTCTTTGGCTAATATATTTATCCCCTTCAATTGTGGCAGTATGTAGAATTGTTTCAAACTTGATTTGCCTGACCTAGGCCTCCAACTTTCTTATGGTGGCTCGATAGATGTTCTCCTTTTCTAACCAAGCCCAATGCTTTTGAGTTTGCTCGCTGAATTGTTGTACGTGGGGTCTCTTTGCGGGTCATTATTGCTCTTGATGCTCCCTGCCTCTTATGCCATACCAAGAAGTGTAGGCGGGCTCCACTTCCCCTTTGGATAAGTCTCTCACCCGAGTTTGAGGTTCTAAAAACCTGCACTCATTCCAGATTTGATGGATCCTGCCTTCAGGAAATGCAACTCTTGGGCATAACTCAATGGCTTGTTGGCTTAAATCCTCGTCATGGGGAACACCCTGTTGTCTCCCCAACTGGCATAAGACCCGGTGTGAGGCATATGGTTGAATGCTTCGCAGGCCCATTAACAGGAGATAGCAAACCTCAGCAGACATATTGATGACCTCGCTGAAAGGGAGCCACCCGAACGTCCACTCGATTTGGCCGACAGTTAGTGAACTTAAGTATGAGTGCCAGGCTTCCGTACCCTCACGAAATTTGTGTCCTTTTACCCGAGTACCATGTTCCTCGATGCAATTCAAACCGGTTAAGTCGTAGTTCATGTAGCCCGGGGGGTGACAGAGTTGCTCGATCAACCAGATTTGTAGGAGCAGGTTGCACCCCTCAAAGAACTTTTCCCCAGATTGGCAAATTGTCATAGCACGGTAAATCTCGGCTAAGATCATCGGTATAAGGGTGCCATTGGACTTTTTCATCATGAAATCCGCTATTCCCACAAGCCCGATTTCTATGCATCCGTCAGTTCTTGGGAAAAATCAAGGTGCCCAATAATGCTACCACAAAAGCTAGCCCCCCGCGGGCTTCCCATTTAGCCTGATCTTTGTCAGTTAGACCAGTGTTATTAGCCTCATAACCCTGGGGATCTCCATAATGTCTATAAAGAAAATAGAAAGTGTAGAAACCTTCGGATAAGTGTGGGTCTTGGACGTCTCGACTAATGTTCAACAGATCCAAAAACTTATGTGGAGTCACTGCCTTGGGTGCCACTGGGTACCGACTTCTAAGATTTTCATTGAGACCAGCATACCCTGCTATTTCCTCTAGCGTGGGCGTCAATTCAAAGTCTGAAAAGTGGAACACGTTGTGGGCGGGATCCCAAAACGGTACTAGAGCCTCAACGATGTCCAACCTCAGCTTGATCTTTAAGAGACCAGTAAGTCCCCCTAAAGCTTTCATAACAGACTTTCTACTGGCTTCCCCCAAGTGGCTCCACCACATATGGAGTCCTAGAGGGATTTACTCGACTGCCCTGAAGGGGATGTTTTTAACTGTATTCATCCTGCACATTCGTTTTTTTGATTAAAACCACAAAAAAATTTGAAAAGTGCCATTTTGGAAAAGGGTTTTGTAATAAAGAAAAATGTACCATCTTTGCGAATACGGCCCTTTAATACTTCGTCTAGGAAGTTATTTAAGGCTGTGTTTGCGAATTGGGTCGAAATTTAAAGACAAAACACGGGCGGCCACATTTGCAAAAACGGCCTTCCGGCGCCTCACTTGGGCGATCAGGCTACAATGGCGTCACCTAATTTTATTTAGGGCTATATCCTTTTGATTTTAAAAGAAAATAGAGTTGTACCCGATGAGGGTTGCCTACGTATCCCACACCCGTGAGAATCAAACAATGCGTAGTTCGGAAAAATCCTGACTGAAATTCAGACACTATCAGGATCAATTGGGCCATGTTCACGAGTCTGGCCCAGCTCGGGTGACCTTAGCAGGTCTTCCCATAACTACTATAGTAATAAATGTTTCAGATTTAAGAAAAATACAACTGATCATAACTTTTATATAATTCAGTCCATATTTACAACTGAAAAAGGTGAAATGTATAAAGAAAACTATAGATATGCTATTACATTACTCCTAAACCATAATAATACCGATTTTTACTAATAGGAAAAATAAAAAAGGGAAAACAAAACTAGTTGCTGCTCCTGTGCAAGCCAGCAAACATGTCCTTCAAAGACTTAAACCTGCATTTTTCAATGTTAATCTAAAATTATAAGTCCAAAGTTTGAGTACTTGGACAATATTAACGACATACCTTTGGGCATTTTATGACAAGAATCTAGCCATACAAGGAAGTTAGATTCAACCTTAGTGATGCCATACGAGAACAAAATATGTTCATGCCTTTTTAGGGACTGAATCTAACCATAGAAAGGATTAGATTAAAATCTAATGATATCACTTTGTTTATACTCTTAACAGTCACTTTATGTTATGCAACAAATTTTAGCAAGCATTTATTCAAATACTTTGACTACTATGGGCATTTTGAGGAGTGAATCTGACTATTTTGTGACTTCAGAATCATTTTCCTAAAGCCCCTTCTCATTACACACTTATATCATTTAAAGGATAATTTTCAGCAAAGCTAAACTACTGTTATGCACTATCAATGGGGTGAATCTGAATATTAGGAAGTCAGATTCATCTACCCTAGTGCTAACTTAACATAATTTCAAACCATATAGAGGCTTGCTTATTTAGGCATTTTAGAGGATGAATCTGACCATTCAAAGGTTCAAAATTCCTCACTCTAATGCCTTTCTTAATTACATATTTTATACCCTTTAAAAGGGTAAACTTCAGCCAACCATACCAATGTTTGTGCACTACTAAGGGGTGAATTTGACTATTAAGAAGTCATATTCATCTACCCTAATGCCAATATCCTAAACTATCTAGAGACTTGCTTATTGAATCTCTTTATTGATCAAAGAGACTCAAGCATATTTCTGCATTCTTATTGATAGAATCTGACATAGAGAAGGTCAGATTCAACACCCTAATGCAGCTTGTTTCCTAATATTGAACTATGAGTATTTATCACATTTAAATACATATAATATGAAACAAAAAATCATGCACCAGCAGGAGAAATACTAACATCAAGACATTACCTATCACACTCACAGAGTCATTATCATGCCAATAAACATCTGCACAGTCATATCTAACAAAACAGAAACAATAACTTCATTTATCAAGAACAACTAGTTTTATACAGTGAGTAGAAAATGAGGATTTTAGTCAAAAATTTCATTAAGAAGAGATGAGCTGATAAATACCTTTTAAGAGAAAAACAGCAAAGAGAATTGACCAAATAAAGGTCAAGTATGAACAATAAACAACAAGAAGGAAGAGAAATCAACAGCAGCAAACAGAAACCCAAAGAAAACCCAGTAGCCCGGCAAGAATTGATCCAGAAATCTTGAGTAAGAATGCTTAAGACTCCCAAAATCAGAGTCTAAAGTAAAAGAAATAGAAGCTGAGAACTACACCATGTATTTATGAACTTGATTCCAAGGGAAATCAGATTTTTCCTTGTTTTTCAACTAATACTTTTTTTTTGAAATTTTTGTTTATCAATGGAAAACAACTCTGATTTCTCCGTATTCTCTAAGATGTTTTCANTGGAATATTCCCTATCCAAAAGCTGAAAAACAATACTAAATAGTACATAGGGCAGCTGTCAACCTTATCTTTGGGACAGCTGACCCTATTCTACAACTTTCCTCTTTAGAAAATACCCTTTTAACCTTAAGAGCCTGATTTCCTAAACTGAGTTACCTAATGTACCCCTTAGAGTCTGTGAATTTACCATTGGATAATCAAGGTTAAACTCACTTGGGTTATTATTTAACTCTAGCTACCTAACCCTAGTTATGTTCTTTAGGTGACTACTAGTTATTCTTTAACCAAGGTTAGGTCAAATAATTAAAAGTTAATTGATTAAATGCGTATTAGTCAAACTAGGTTTAGCTTGCTACTTAAGGTAAGTTCATCAATTCAATTCTTAAGTTAACTGATTTAGTTTGGTGAATTTTACTTAATTACCTAAAATCAAAAACTTAATTAACTAATAAGCCTAGGTCAACTAATTTGTTTTACTTAGTTAATCTTAAACTAATTATTTTAGACAGATTTTAGGATTCAGTTAATTACTTAAGAGACTATTAGACTTAGGTTAGTTAACTTAGGTCTTTAGGCTTAGGATAATTAAAGGAAGTTGGTTAAGTTAACTAGTTCATTTTTTTTGAAGGAGTCGACTAAGTTAAATCAATTCTTGGGTTTTAGGTGAGTCTTATGCTATGTTAACTACTAGTCAATAAACAACTTCATTCTTATCTAATTAACTAATAGCTAAACCTTCATTATTTTATCAACGGTTAATTGATTTTAGATTAATTAATTACTTTAGGTTAGTTAAATTAATTTCTTAGACTTAGTTAATCTTCTTGTATTAAGGGCTGCGTTAGCTTCTACTCGGGTCTAGGTAGGGCTTAGTTTGTTTAGGTTAATTAAATATTCCAGTCTAAACTAAGAGTCAAAATTATGCTATCACATGGTTAATTGGAAGTTAACACCTAGTTGTGACTACTAACATAGGCAACAAAATCAAGGGCTAAATCAAATGACGATCTCAGGCAATACATGATCAAACAACTGACTAAAATGCAGCAAAGGTTGTTGCATTTTCACAGGAAGATGCAATATCAGCATTTCAGCATATGAATTCAAGCATGTAACAACTAGTTCATTCATGCTCGTTTCTTGACAAAAAGTTCATAAACAACAGATGCCTAAGAATCAGTAAAGAAAATAAACTGAAACCTAAAGAATCCTAAGCTAGATATATTTGGGTCTTTAAACTAAGAACAAGAATAAAAAGGAACAAGTCGACAGAGATGATGAACAAAAAATCACACAGTGATACAAAAGCAGTGATTAAACCAACGTATTCATGCAAAATATAGATAGGGAGGGGGAATACCCGTTTAAAAGGATTTGGCCGGAAAAAATAAAGTCGCCGGGCTTGGCCGCATCCCGGCGGGGTTTGGAAATGATCCAAACCCACATGAATCAATAGCTCTCATCAAGAGTTATTGAGTCGTGTAGCTTTGAACCATTAGTTGTTCTTGAATCGGCCGGACATGGGGTTTTAGGGTTTCAGGTTTCTTATATCTAAGATCGGATGATTTTGGGTGGAATTTTGGTGGAATCAACGATGGGAAGTGACTGAGGAGGAGGAGGAGAGTGTCTGGTGAAGATTTGGTCCGGATTGGGTGAAGCTCCGCTGCCAGAGGTGATTTCCGGCGGCTAGGGTTTGGTGTTTAGAGAGAAGTGAGAGAGACAAATAAGGGGTGTTTGGGAGGGTGTTAGACTTTGAGTTTGAGAGGGTAGGGGGTGTTCATTGGAACAGTCTTATACTTAAAGGCTGGGGGGTTGTGAGCCGTTGGATCAAGAAGATCTAACGGTTGGAGATGAAGCAGGGCTTTAAACGGGGTCGTTTAGGAGGCACGGGGTTTGGACCAGGCAACGTTTGGGTCGGGCTGGAGTGTATTGGGTAGTGAGAAAAGGGGTTTGGGCCTGGGTGCATTGGCCCAGGTCCAATTTTTGTCTTTGGGAACACTTAGGTTAAGTAATCAAACTAATTAAATCATTCTAATTAATAAAAATTAATTTTTACCTAATTTCATCAAATTATAGCTTAATTAATGAGTAAATTAACGTGAGACTATTAGTTTTAATACTCATAATTATTTAAAGAACGAATTTGTAATTTTCCTAATAAAATGATTGAACTAGGCAAATTAAACTAAAATAATTCACGAAAAACAATTAAGTTTAATAAAATTCCATAAAAATTAAATTATTTATCAAATTTTTAGGAGTATCTAATAGGGAAAAAATTACATGCTCACAGTTATAAATTTAGAACACACATTCACTCACGAACTTACACGAACAAGAATCATCGAAAATCGATGACGAAATCCTATTAAATTCTCAAATTTTCTAATTAGGAAAACTTCTTCCCATTTGCATGACTTTAACTAAATCCCTTAATTGCATGGAAGAAAAGGCCATAGACTAATGATATACAAAGGGAATAGGGTTAGGAATTCTTACCTATGAAGCTTATCCTCAAAACTCACTCCAAATCGCCTACATCCGAGCTCCAAATGATTTTAGAAGTTATGAAATTCAAGCCCTCGAATCTGATACATCTGCCCAATGATTTCTGCACCTGCGCCCCTTTGGACCGCACCTGCGGAATATCCATCGTAGGTACGAAAACCCACTAAAAGGCCTGGGGCAGCACCTGCGGTCAATTAGCCGCATATGCGGCTCCGTACCTGCGGAAAACCAACCACACCTGCGAGGACTGGGTTGACTTGGCCAAGTCCGCACCTGCGGAAGGTCCATCGCAGGTGCGAGACACTAGAACCAGCAATGGTTCAACTGTTCTTCCAAGTTCTAAATTCACCCGTTGAGCATCCAAAACATCCCCGAGGCCCTTGGGACCTCAACCAAACTTACCAACTAGTCCTAATAACTTATCCAAACTTAGTCGAGCCTCCAAAACACATCACATAATACCAAAATCACCAATTATACATGGATTCAAGCCTAAGAACTTATGTAATTTCCAAAATCTACAACCGATGCCGAAACACATCAAAACTAGGCCGAATGACCTAAACTTTTACACGCAGGTCACAAATGATACAACGGACCTACATCCACTCTCGGAATTCCATTCCGAACCCAATATAAAAATTCCACTATCAGCCGAAATCGCAAAATCGCCGAAATCGCGAAATCGCCGAAATTCTAACTTTCGCCAATTGAAGCCTAAATCTACTACAGACCTCAAAAGCACATTCCGGACATGCTCTTAACTCCAAAATAACCCAGCGGAGCTAACAGAGTCGATGAAATCCCATTCTGGACCCGTCTTCCCATAGTTCCATCTACGGTCCAATTTCTAAGGCTTAAACTCATATAGAAGGACGATGTTTCCAAAAACTCTCCAAATTTAACCACTCAATGTCCCAACGAGTCCCAAAAGCAGAAATAGACATGTGGAAAATAGTTATTAGGGGATCGGGGCGCTAACTCTCAAAACGACCTACCGGGTAATTAAATTTTCCCCCTCTTAAGAAAATCGTTCGTCCTCGAACGAGTATAAAGACATACGTGAAGCTGTGAAAAGATGAGGGTACTGACTGCACATATCCTGCTCGGTCTCCCAAGTTGCCTCCTCGACCGGCTGACCCCTCCACTGAACCTTTACTGACGCAATATCCTTTGACCTGAGCTTTCTGGCCTATCTATCTAATATAGCTACTGGCTCCTCAACATATGATAAATCATTGTCCAACTAGATTGAACTGAAATCCAAAACATCAGTCGGGTCACCGTGATACCTCCAGAGCATGGAGACGCGGAATACCGGATGAACTCCTACTAGGTTGGGAGGCAAGGCTAGCTCATAAGCAACCTCCCCAACACGTCGCAACACTTCAGAAGGGCAAATAAATCTCGGACTCAGCTTAACCTTCTTCCCAAACCTCATGAAGCCCTTCATAGGAGATACCTGAAGCAAAACTCGATCACCAGGCATAAATGCCAAATCACGAACCTCCCGGTCTGCATAACTCTTTTGCCTGGACTGAGCTGCGCGAAGTATCTCCTGAATCACCTTCAGCTTGTCCAAGGCATCCTGGACCAAATCTGTACCCAACAATCGGGCCTCACCCGGCTCAAACCATCCCACTAGGGACCAGCACCGTCTACCATACAAAGCCTCATATGGCGCCATCAAAATGCTGGACTAGTAGCTGTTATTATAAGAAAACTCTGCAAGTGGCAAGTATCGGTCCCATGACCCTCCGAAATCCATCACACAGGCACAAGCATATCTTCAAGAATCTGAATCGTGCTCTCGGACTGCCCGTCCGTCTGAGGGTGAAAGGTTGTACTCAACTCTACTATGGTGCCTAGCTCCTGCTGAACGGCTCTCTAGAACCGTGAAGTGAACTGTGTACCTCTGTCTGAAAGGATAGATACTGGAATATCGCGGACGCGAACAATCTCCCTGATACAAATCTTGCCAATCTCTCGGAGGAGTATGTAGTCAACACAGGAATGAAATGGGATGACTTATTCAGCCGATCCCCAATCACCCAAATAGCATCGAACTTCATCAAAGTCGGAGGAAGTCCAACCACGAAGTCCATGGTGATCCCTCCCACTTTCACTCTGGAAGATCAATTTGCTGAAGTAACCCCCCCTCCCCCGGTCTCTGATGCTCATATTTGACTTGCTGACAATTGATACACTTGGGCACACACTCCACTATATCCCTTTTCATCCTTCTCCACCAATAGTGCTGTCTCATATCCTGGTACATCTTCGCAGTTCCCGGATGAATGGAATACCGCGAGCTTTGGGCCTCCTCAAGAATCAACTCCCGAAGCCCATCCACATTGGGCACACAGATCCGACTCTGCATCCTCATTACACCGTCATCTCCTATAGTCACATCCTAGCGTCACCTCGCCGAACCCTGTCCCGAAGAACCAGAAGGTGGGGATCATCATACTGGCACACTCGAATGCGGTCGTAAAGAGAAGACTGAGCCACCACACAAGCTAAAACCCAGCAAGGATCCGAAAGGTTCAACCTCACGAACTGACTGGCTAAGGACTGAATATCTAACGCTAAGGGCCTCTCAATTACTGGAAGATATGACAAACTCCCCAAACTCTCCCCTCGGTGACTCAAGGCGTCGGCCACCATATTCGCCTTCCCCGGGTGGTATAATATAGTGATGTCACAGTCCTTTAGAAACTCCAACCATCTCCGCTGGCGCAAATTGAGGTTCTTCTGCTTGAATATGTTCTGAAAACTTCGATGATCGGTGAAAATCTCACAAGGAACACCGTATAAATAATGACGCCATATCTTCAGGGCATGAACAATCGCTACCTACTCGAGATCATAGACTGTATAGTTATTCTCATGCACCTTTAACTGTCTGGACGCGTAGGAAATCACCCTACCGTCCTGCATCAACACCGCTCCGAGGCCAATCCTCGAAGCATCACAATAAACGGTATATGACCCTGAACCAATAGGCAATACCAACACTGGAGCTGAAGTCAAGGTTGTCTTGAGCTTTTGAAAGCTCCCCTCACACTCCTCAGTCCACCTGAATGGAGCACCCTTATGATTCAACCTGGTCATCGATGCTGCAATGGATGAAAAACCCTCCACAAAATGGTGATAGTACCCAGCCAAACGAAGGAAACTGCGGATCTCTGTAGTTGATGACAGTCTAGGCCAACTCTGCAACGCCTCCACCTTCTTCGGATCTACCTTAATCCCATCCCAAGACACTATGTGGCCCAAGAATGCCAGTGAGTCAAGCCAGAACTCACATTTAGAGAATTTTGCATACAATCCTCAAAGTCTGAAGCACAATCTTCAAATGCTGCTCATGATCTTCCCGCGATTGGGAATACACTAGGATGTCGTCAACAAACACAATGACGAAGGAATCAAGATAACACTGGAACACACAGTGCATCAAATAAGCTACTGGGGCATTGGTAAGCACAAATGACATAACAAGAAACTCATAGTGGCCATATCTGGTCCTGAAGGTAGTCTTCGGGATATCCGGCTCCCGAATCTTCAACTGATGATAGCCAGAATGCAAGTCAATCTTGGAGAATACCCTGGAACCCTGTAGATGGTCGAATAAATCACTAATGCGAGGCAAAGGATACCTTTTCTTCACGCTGACCTTGTTCAACTGCCGATAATCAATACACATGCGCTTAGAACCATCCTTTTTCTTCACAAATAATAATGGAGCACCCCAAGGTGATACACTGGGTCTGATGAATTCCTTATCAAGAAACTCCTGTAACTGCTCCTTCAAATCCTGCAACTCAGGAAGAGACATACATTAAGGAAAGATAGAAATGGGCTGGGTGCCCATCGACAAATCAATGCCAAAATCAATATCTTTGTCGGGTGGCATACCCAGAAGATCAGCTAGGAATACATCAGGAAAGTCCCTCACTATTAGAATTGACTTAACTGGAGGAGTATCTACACTGACATCTCTCACATAGGCCAAGTACTCATCACACCCCTTCTCAACCATCCGCTGAGCCTTAAGAAATGAAATGACCCTGCGGGGAGCATACTCTAAGGTACCTTTCCACTCTAATCTCAGCAAGCCTGGCATAGCCAGCGTCACAGTCTTAGCGTGACAACCAAGAATAGAATAATGGGGCGACAACTAGTCCATGCCCAAGATAACATCGAAATCTACCATGCTGAGTAATAATAAATCAGCCCTGGTCTCAAAACCACTAATAGAAATCAAGCACGACCGATATACGCGGTCCACAACTAGAGAGTCTCCCATAGGAGTAGATACATAGACAGGGGAACTCAAAGTATCCCGATATATCCCCAAATGTGGAGCAAAATAAGAGGACACATATGAATACATAGAGCATGGATCAAATAATACTGATGCATCCCTATGGCATACAGGGACATTACATGTGATGACCGAGTCTGAAGCAATAGCTTCAAAACGGGATGTAAGGGCATAGTATCTGGCCTAGCCTCCCCCTCTAGGGAGACCTATACCTCCCCGACCCCCACCTCGAGCTGGTTGAGGAGGTGGAGTGGCAGCTGGGGCTGGAAGAATAGCCGGAGGATCCGACGGAGCACATGGAGGCTAATAAGACTGTGGAGGCGCACCCCTCCTGGCCCTGGGGAAATATCTAATCAAGTGATGAGTGTCACCACACTCAAAACAACCCATCGGAGGACGCTGCGACTGAGACTGAATAGGAGCTGGCCGGAAATAGCACCTCGAGCTGGAGGCATGCTGGATACTAGCGGTGCATAATAGAACTCCTGAGGTCTAGGAGGACCTGGAATACCTCTGGCTGCTAGAAGGGCTGAATGAACAGGGAGACCCACAAAGCCCTACCATGACGTGCTGCTGGTGCACGAGCTCCTGAAAAATGGCTAGTCTCTCGAGACCTATTGGCCTCCCTCTCCTCTCTGTCCTGGGCGAACATGCCCTCTACTCTCCTGGAAATACTCACTGCCTGCTGGTAAGTTATATCCATCTCCAACTCTCTGGCCATACTGGTTCGAATACTAGGATGAAGTCCCTCGATGAAGCGGCGAACACGCTCTTAGACTGTTGCAACCAAGGCTGGGGCATGCCGAGCTAACTCACTGAAACAAACTGGATACTCCGACATAGTCATAGTACCCTGGTGCAACTGCTCAAACTCCGCGCGCCAAGTATCCCTAAGGCTCTGAGGGACATACTCTCGCATAAACATCTCTGAAAATTGAGTCCAAGTGAGTGAGCTGCCTCGTCCGGACTACTCAGCTCATAGGCCTGCCACCACTCATATGCCACTCCCTTCAGCTAGAAAGCGGTGAAAGAAACCCCACTGGTCTCCACAATGCCCATAGTGCAGAAAATACGATGACACTCCTCAAGAAATCCCAGAGCGTCATCTGAAGCTAGTCCGGTGAAAGTAGGTGGGTTTTACTTCTCGTACCTCTCAAGTCTGAGCTGCTCGGCCTCAGAAGCCGCTGCCATAGCATCATGATGAACTGGAGCCACTGGGGGCATAGGAATATACCCCGGGGCTTGATCAACCTGGCCCCTCTGATCAAGAGTGCGGGCTGCGGGAGTCTATGCCCCTCCCCCGGCCTGAGATGTAGCGGGAGCTATCGAAAATAGTCCAGCCTGCGCTAGAGTACCGAACATGCTCATGAACTGAGCGAAGGTATCCTACAAGGCTGGAGCAGCAATAGGGACCTCCTGTGCCGGCTCTCTAGCTGGGGCTGCCATAGGCTCCTCTACCGCTGCTCTAGCCGGTGCTCAAGCTGCACCGCTGTCGCGCCCCCTTTTTTCTTCCTCGCGGAATATCGGGTTTATGACATTTGTTGGGATAACACTTTTCTTTTGGGAAAGGGGTTTGCATATTTTGAAGAGTCGTAACCTAACGACTTTAACGGTGTGTTAGGGCACCTAAGCGGTTCAATTACAACTACGTTGCTAACCAGGGATTTGGGTAAGGGCTTGAAATTATCCTAAGGTGAAGGTGTTAGGCACCCCTCAAGATCCATAAGTATAGTTCCTGGCCATATGGTTTTGTGAATTTGTACAGCCAGCAAATAACAAGTAAAGGCTCAAGTAAAAAGGGATTTAAGTCTTAAGCATACAAATGTTTAGAAAACAGTAGAGATGATTATGAACTAGCGTATACATGTGTTCTAGGTTTATAATAATATGGATCACATCAATGCAATACCCGGTAATCACTCCTCAAAGAGGGGCTACATGTGGTATTAGCGCACCGGTCATCATATCCATATTCTACCCTTCCCACCTCGTGAAGGTAATTAAAGCATGTGTTGGTCACGGACTTTATTGCGTTCTATTACCCGTCCCATCCTATCAGTCCTGGAGGAGGCTAGGACTACTAACCTAAAAGGAAGTACTAGGTTGACCCGTAGGTTTAAAGGACACGATTCTAAGCGACAGATAGCGACAATTAGGACTTCAGATAAAGGGACAACAAATAAGAGTAGATACGAGGCCCAAGTATTCCTCAACAGATTATGCACATGATTAGCATGAATCAAACAAAAGTAAGACCTTATTAACTTCAGAACCTAAGGCATGATATCTAGGTGAGAATGCAATAGTGAGGTAGCTTTATTACTAATTTCAGAGGATGAATTTATCAGTTTCTTACTGATTATAACCATTAATAGTCAAGCAACAGGTATAAAGGAGTAAGTTTCCAATTTTAATAGATTTAACACCTAAGGCTTGCCTAAGCGTATGACAATACTCAGTAATTATCCAGATGATTAAAGAAACTATTACAAGTTAGTTTGCCTAAACATGCTGTAGTTAGGTGTTGCAAAAATACAGAACTATTACCAGTTGTTTGGAATCATGGTGAAACTATTTTTAGGGCCTTTTCCATGCAATCAGTAGTTAAACTAGGTATTGAATGAGGTCCTAAGACGTGATATCTAATATGCACACATGGGGATACATAATGGGTGGTATGTAGAATTCCTAGGCAGGATTTCTAAATGCATAAAGTCACAGTATTTGAACATGCTATGTAGCAAGTATGAGGATGACTTGTTTATTAGCGCATTATTATCCTAATCATGATTCCTAGTTGTACCACAACATTACAACGATATTAGAAATGGTTTACATGAATAATAGGTTTATATTAACATTTAATCCTAGGGCATGATTTCTATACGATAAATGATAATGCCATAATAGGATGCTAAAACAGTAAACATGGACCTAAGAAACAGGATATCTAATGCATGATATGCTCGCATATAATCAGCCCTAAGCATGAATTTCTAGTGCACACGTAAGAAATGTAAACCTAGAGGCATGGGATCTACCCTTTGACATGTATAACCTACACAACTACCCTTCCCTTTTCACTATCCATTCCCAAATATTTGTTTACAAATTATTACAGGTCGGGAATTATGAATTACACAACCAAAAGACAATGAGAAGTTACTTCTATAGGGAGCCTTCAATTAGGCCCAGATCTTCCAAACATCAATGCCTTTGGTGTTTCATAGCCTTTCATTATCCGGGTGTGTCAAAGTTCCCTAAGGACCTCGAGGGCTCCCGGGCAATGCTCACACCCAGACATAGCCAAAGAGTTAAACATGTGCAGTGTGGGAAGTGCCAGCCTTATGTGTCAGAGTTCAGAGGGTACTCAAAGGGTCCCCAAAGTAGTGCTCACACAAAGGGGACCGAACTTAGACTTCTAAGAGTGTATGTGAGAGTGCTTTTTATTTTTTAAAAGGATTTAAGTTAGAAAACAACCTTGAGAAAAGGTAAGTAAGAAAACAGTTTTTGTTTTGCAAGAGGGAAATTTGATTGGAATAGAAGTTCAACATCACACAAAGGACTAGGGATAGTCCAACAATTACAAACAAGGGTAATGGGATTTGAGGGACAAATACAGAGCATGTGAGGGTACACATGTAGCAGGTAGACACACACATAGGCATACAATCAGAAACTCCTAAGGGTCTAGAGGATTTGGGGTACAGTAAAGTATTAAGTTAGATTAACACCTAAAACAACTAAGACCATGATTAAACTAATGTACCAGTCATAGGCATGTAAGAAGTAGGTGCTAAGTATACAGAAACATGCTGGTCATAAACAAATAAAGCCTAATTTGACATGTAGAGGGGAGTTCAGGATCATAGATACATGCTGAATAATAAGTAAAAGCAAATTAGAAGCATGCTGAATTACAACAGTAGTAGAAACATGTTGGTTTGAGGACTCAAATCTAAATTAGAACATACCAGTGAAGTGAAGAAAGCAGTAACACAAACATGAAAGTAGGAGATGCACAATAGTTAGCCTTGGCTTGCAGCCGACTAACTTAGAATAGTAGTAGTTAGCACAGAAGTGAGAGTAGAGAGTTTTTTTAATTGTGAGAGAGATATTTTTGAACAGATCCGTTCCTCCTTTTTTTCTTTAATGAGAGAAAAATATGTTATATATAGTTTTGAAAGTTGAGTGAAAAGTAAGGTAAAAATCAGAATCAATCAACAATTATGGAACTTAATATCAATCAGCCCAAGTACTACCATGATTAAGGGAGTTATTAAAACGGTGAGTAACAAATAAGGAAAGGTACCATATATAGCTTAAAGGAATATTCAAACATTGTAAAATCAGCATAGGGTATCCCTTAATCGAAGGGGTTAAATTCAAACGGCTAGTAGGCAAATAACAAAATAAGGAAAGTTCCCATGCATATAACATATAAGGAAACAATCTCAACCAAGTACAAGTATGCAATTGAGACTAGGTTCATCAGATTCTAATTAAGGAAATAGGGATCAATTAACAGTAAATTAACCATGTAACAAGGTGAGAAAAAAGCTAAAGTTCGGAAATTAGTAAGAATATCCCATAAGAAATCAGTAAGGTTTTCAAATCACAACGAATCAGGGATTCAAATAATAAATCAGGAACCCTAAAGTAAAATTATAGAAAATCATGGATCGAACAATAATAACATAAATTAAAGGATATTAACATGAATTGAATAGATAACATGCAAGAAGTCTGAAACCCTAGTAGTGAAATCATATGAAACTAGGAATTAATATGAATTATAGAGTGAACAGTGAGATAAACGGGAAAGGAAGAAAAATCAAGGATATAGATGAATAACGCAGGGTAAAATATGAGTGAATCATAAAGCTCATGAAACGCAAACACATATGCAAACATATTATCAAAGACAAATCATGAACTTAGGGTTTAGGACTAGAAATTAGGGATTGCAACACAACAACTCATATAAGATAGAGAAACTTGAATGAATCATTAAAACACAGTAGAGACCTTAGGATAATACTGAAAAGTAATAGAAAATCATTTAAGAGGGGTCATGAAACCCTAGTTTGGAAACGGAAAGCCTTTTTTTAGAGGAAATCGGAGAATCTTTGAGGAAAACAATGAAATAGCTCAAAACATACACAAATCTATCATAGTTCTAAAAGAATTGAAAAGTTTTAAGAGTTAGGATTTTACAGAAAACCTCAAAGAAGATGAGAAAGACCTCGAACAGCACTGGTCGAGCCTCAGGGTAATAAACCCTACTCGGAATCAAGCTCTGGAGGCTTGAAGTAGACAGGAACACCATGAGTGTAATAAGAGACCCGTTCTCGCCCTTTGAGGGCCTCAGGGAGGACATCACCGACATAGGAGAGCCACGAGAGGCAAGAGGACGAAGGCTTCAAGGTCTCTGGCAAAGGGGTGGCCGGAGAAGATGAAGGAGTTCATCAGAACTGAAGGCACGGAAGTCTCCAGAAGAGACTGGAGAGAGAGATGAGAGTAGAGAGATGGAGGGTTGTGAGAGAATGAGGGGTCGGAGGGGGGGGGGGTAGTTGGGGTTAATTATGGTAACAAGTATCTGGGCCGTTGTTCTAATTTGATCAACGACTCAGATTGGTTTGAGATTGGGCCGGGTAAGGATTTGGGTTTTGGGTTGGGTAGATTGGGTTAAATAAATTAGGTGGGTTGGGTTTAGAGTTAGGCTATATTGTTAAATACCCATTAAAATTAAATACATAATTAATAAAATAGCTAATAATTATACAAAAAATGAAATTGAGGTTAAATAAGTACAATTAAGTTAATTAGCTAACATAAAACTATAAAACGGCTAATTAGTGATTCAAATGGTATAAAATATACGATTATGCTATAATTGTAAAATTACTGTAATTATAATTAAATAATGCCAAAATTGGCTAATTTATGAAAGAATTAAATCTTGACAGGACTAGAATGGTATATTGAGCTAAGAAATAATTTGAAATTACTTGTAATGCAATTTATGAATAGTTATTGCATATAAAACACTAAATAAATAGGAAAATAAATTGGTAAAATTATGAAAAAATGCGAATTATTATGAAAAGTGATTTTGATGTATATATGCAAATTTAAAAAATAGTTTGAGGAAAATTTGGGTATCAACAACTACCCCTCTTTACCCGGGAAGGATGAAAGAGTTGTCAGGTAAAGATATGATGGCCAATTTTGACCAAGCGAAATGGTTTTGAAGGGATTTGGGCCGCACCCTGGTTTCTGAGCTGCCTACATATCCCTGGTTTTACAGGAATCAGGCCGTATGTAGTTCAAGAACCATCGGCGAAGTATACCGATGAAGTTTCACAAGGACGGGCGCAAAGTGCAGGGTTGGGTGATCAAGGGATTAATAGTTAGGACAACTGGAGTGGAACCGCTCCTTCCTGGATGGCTGTTGCTAGCCGGATTACCTGCAAATGAATAACAAGCATATATCGTACGTAATTTAAATATGATGCAAATTCCCATTGGACCATGAATGCTGTCTTCGGACAATTGAGGATGACGTCGTTAGACCATGATGTCCTAGGCCGTGAATCGCTTGATGCGGGATTCGTGGGCTATGAAATGATGTTCTCGGGCCATGAAGATGGTGCCTCTGAACCATGATGCCTTTGAATAATGATATGCAAACTGATAAAAGAGATCCTTAGGCCATGACATGGTGTTCTCGGGCCATGAAGATGGTGCCTCTGAACCATGATGCCTTTGAATAATGATATGCAAACTGATAAAAGAGATCCTTAGGCCATGACATGGTGTTCTCGGGCCATGAAGATGGTGCCTCTGAACGATGACGCCTTATAATAGGTTGGCGATATTTCAGCCCATGAAAATGCAGTAGTATGATGCTAACAAGCCAGAGCTTAGTCTCGCGAATTAAAAGGGCAGAGCTTAGCCCGAAATGAAGGAAAGTGAATAATGATATAGACAATGATTGCTTTGAAAAGTAAACGGGAGGCAGCGTTAAGGTAGAAAGGTAGCCTTATGCAATATGCGAATGCAGATGGAGACAACATTTAGCCTCAGAAGGCAGAATGGTAGCCTTATGCAATATGCGAATGCATATGGAGAAGTTTAGTCTCGAAAGGCAGAAAGGTAGCCTTATGCAATATGCGAATGCAGATGGAGACAACGTTTAGTCTCGGAAGGCAGAAAGGTAGCCTTATGCAATATGAGAATGCAGATGGAGACAGAGTTTATTCTCGGAAAGCAGAAAGGTAGCCTTATGCAATATTTAAGGAAGGACGACAGCAATTCTTAGCTGGTGTTAAATTGCGATAGAGCATTGTGATAATGAAGCATTGTTTATGCTGATAATAAGTGTTGGCGTGACGAGTTTGACGAACGATGTCTGTTCTTGGAGCGGATAATATATTTTGGGACTTTTGCAATTTTATTCCTGCATCCAAAGAAAGATCGTGAGTTTTGTAAAAGGGAAAGGTTAGTTCGCATTCTTGCTAGCCCTGGTTGGCTCGTTTGCTTGATCATGATGATACTGTCTGTGTCATTGGGGTAGCGTTCACTAAACAAGCTGCTTCAGAAAAGATAAATATGCATGATTTTTGTAAAAGTATAATATATAATCTAAAAGAGTTTTAGATGAACCGACGACATGACACGGCTTCAGACATTGCGACCTCTCCTGCTGCGGAATTTTGAGGATGCTCCTCAAATTTCTGCCCCAGTTTGCTGGGTGGATGCCTCTGACTGGTGCTCGCGCGGAGGATGGTTGAACTTGCTTCGGAATTTTGAGGATCCTCCTCAAAATTCTGCCCTAGTTTCTAATTGCGGGGAAAAATAGATTTTTATTGAATTGTGACCGAACCCATAGGGCTGCCTACGTATACCTTCTTAAACGGGAATCAGGTCAGGCGTAGTTCAAATTACATCACTGAGAAAGCATAAATTTTACACATAGTAGCACTTTACTACATCTGAATTGATCGGTTTCGGCCAAACTTCTCCGTCCATTTCTGCAAGTATGAGTGCTCCTCCTGTCAGCACTCTATAAACCATGTACGGACCTTGCTAGTTAGGAGAGAACTTCCCCTTGGATTCATCTTGATGCGGAAATATTTTCTTTAACACCAGCTGCCCTGGTGTGAATCGTCTCGGCTTGACTTTCTTGTTGAAGGCCCTGGCCACTGTTCTGATATATAGTTGACCATGACATACTGCATCCATTCTCTTCCCGTCTCTGAGGGCTAGTTGCTCATAACGGCTCTTTACCCATTCTACGTCACTGGGCTCAGCTTCCTGTATAATTCTTAAAGGTGGATCTCAACTTCGGCAGGAATAACAGCCTCAGTACCATAAACTAGCATATAGGGAGTTTCCCCTGTTGATGTGCGGACAGTGGTACGGTATCCCAATAAAGCAAATGATAAATTTTCATGCCACTGTTTGTGCCTTTCTATCATCTTCCTTAGTACCTTCTTAATATTTTTGTTAGCGGACTCTACGGCTCCATTCATCTGAGGTCTGTATGCTATGGAATTCTTGTGTTTGATCTTGAAAGTTTCACACATAGCTTTCACAAGTCACTGTTGAGACTAGAACCATTGTTGGTGATGATTGACTTGGGAACTCCGAACCGACAAACAATGTGGTTGCGGAAAAAGTCGGCCACGACTTGCTTAGTAACTACTTTGTAGGCGGCTGCTTCGACCCACTTAGTGAAGTAGTCAATGGCGACCAAAATGAACCTGTGGCCATTGGAAGCGGCATGCTCAATTTGTCCAATAACGTCCATACCCCAAGCGGCGAACGACCATGGTGAGCTGGTTGCTTTGAGATCACTTGGAGGCACTTTTAACATATCCCCATGTATCTGGCAGAATTGGCACTTCCGAACATATTGGATGCAGTTCGTTTCCATAGTCATCCAAAAGTAACCAGCTCGGAGTATTTGCTTAGCTAAAACAAAACCGTTCATATGTGGGCCACAGGTCCCAACATGAATTTCTTCTAGCAGTTTGATGCTTCTTTTGCGTCAAAATACTTAAATAACCCCAAATCAGGAGTCCTCCTATACAGGATTCCTCCGTCGTGGAAGAAATTGTTAGACAATCTCCAAAGTGTGCGTTACTGAGTGGAACTTGCAAGCTCGGGGTATTCTCGCCAAGTACTTATCGATGTCATGAAACCAAGGATTTCCATCTGCTTCTTCTTCGGTATGGGCATAGTAAGCTGGCTGATTATGGATCTTATGGGAATAGGGTCAATGAAATTCTTGTCCAGATGCTAGATCATTCAGAACAAAGTAGCTAATACGTCGGCGAACTCATTCTGGATTCTGGGAATATGCCGGAACTCTATCTTTGTGAATCTCTTTCTTAATTCCTGTACGTAGTGCATATACGGAAGTATCTTGGAATTATTTGTTGCCCATTCTCCTTGTACCTGATGTACCAATAAGTCTGAATCACCGATCACTAACACTTCCTAGACGTTCATGTCAATAGCCATATTAAGCCCCAAAACGCAGGCTTCATATTCGGCCATATTGTTGGTGCAAGGAAACTTGAGTTTGGCGGATATCGGATAATGCTGACCGGTCTCTGATACTAGGACAGCTCCAATACCGACTCCCCTGAAATTTTTTGTCCATAGAAGAACATCCTCCAACCATCATAGGATTCTGCAATGCCTTCTCCTATAAATGATACCTCCTCATCAGGAAAATATGTTTTCAGGGGTTCGTATGCTCCGTCTACGGGATTCTCAACAAGATGGTCTGCTAGAGCTTGTCCTTTAATTGCCTTCTGAGTCATGTAAACAATGTCAAATTCAGTCACCGGGATTTTCCACTTAGCTAGCTTGCTAGTGGGCATGGGCTTTTGAAAGATGTACCTTAATGGATCCATCCTTGATATGAGATATGTTGTGTAGGCACAGAAGTAATGTCTCAGTTTTTGGCGACCCAAGTTAGAGCACAACATGTACGCACTAATAGAGAATATCGGGCCTCATATGGAGTGAACTTCTTGCTAAGGTAATAAATAGCTTGTTCCTTCCTTCCTGTTTCATCGTGCTGGCCCAGAACGCAGCTGAAAGCTCCATCTAATACTGCAAGATAGAGTAGCAAAGGTCTGCCTGGCTCGGGCGGTACTAGGACTGGCGTTGTTGACAAATATTCCTTGATTCTGTCGAAAGCCTTTTGACAATCATCGGTCCACTCGGTCGCAGCGTCTTTCTTTAGCATCTTAAAGATAGGCTGACAGATGACTGTAGATTGTGCTATAAACCGACTGATGTAATTAAGTCTCCCCAGGAAACTCATCACATCTTTCTTGTTCCTTGGTAGTGGTAGTTCTTGAATGGCTTTGACCTTCCTGTCCTTCTTTGGCACAGGTACAATGTTTGCTAACCATGTCGGGTACTCTACTACCCCGAGAACTTTGGCGTTGATCTGTTTGGTAACTTCTTTTTTGATTTTCAAACTCATGTTGGGTTTGAACTTTCTGAGCTTTTGTTTCACTGGTGGACACATTGGATTGGTTGGCAGCTTGTGAGCAACAATAGACGTACTTAGACCATTCATGTCATCATATGACCATGCAAATACGTCCTCATACTCTCTTAGAAACTCTGTGTATTCTTTCTTTTCTGATGGTGACAAATGGATGCTGATGCGAGTCTCCTTGACATTTTCTGAATCTCCCAGGTTGATAACTTCAGTCTCATCCAGGTTGGACTTAGGTCTGTTCTCAAAGTTCACAACTTCTTTGGCAATATCATTAGGTATGTCGTCTTCCTCTGAATCAATGTTCGTTTGCTGTGTTGTCTCGTTGCATGTCACAGTCATCGGTTCATCAAGACAAGTAATAGTGATGCTATATAAATAATGTTATGAGAGAAAACAGTAGCAATAAATATCAGATTTGTAAGAGAAATTTAGAAGATGCTTTGATAGATTGAATAACTGTTTTGAACATTGAAGATTTTTATTGCAGAAATTGAAAAAATGCATGAAAAAGGAAAATCATTTAGTAAATAAAACAGTAAATAATGCTTGTTTTAGCCTTGCTACCCCGAGGCTCGTCGGGCTTTGGTTGTCTTGATAGACCAGTTCTTGAGATATGTCCCCTTGATTACAGTCTGTATGGAAGGTCCTTCCTCCCCCTCCCCCTCGAGAACAACACAAAAATCCATATCTTCATCCTCTAGGAACAAACTCCTTATTGCTGCAAGTGCTTCTTCCTCGTCTGAACCGTAAATAGTGTCGGCTTGCTTGAAAGTCTGCTCAAGATGAAGTATCGGCTGCTCCAAAGGGTAATAGGGACCGCGCCATGGTGGCGACAAGTCGTTGAATTCTTGCCAAGTGTACTCATACCCCAGACCGAAAGTGGTGCCATGTTCCTTGAGCTTTATGGGCTTCGTGATCCATTGGAGGTTCTTACCGAGCCCTTTTCCTGGCTCATATCCTCTCCAGTTTAGGATGCTCTCAATATTGTTGTCCCACCACTTTTCCTTGTCGATAGCATTGACCCGTTAAATGTGGTGGTAAGTTCCTCCGCCTATCTTCCCTCTTCCATCAATCACCGAAATAGTTTGACGACTATAAATGGAGTTGCTACCGTCACCATGAATAATCACCTCTTGGTGGTTCCACTCGAATTTTACCGCCTGATGTAGCAGTGATGCTACGGACCCAGCAGCATGAATCCAGGGTCGTCCCAACAACAGGTTATAGGATGCTGACACATCTATCACCTGGAAATCCACTTCGAACCAAGTCGGTCCCATCTGCAGACATAGACTGATCTCTCCCATGGTGGACCTCTGAGAACCCTCAAAAGCTTTCACATTAATCGCCCCATTCCTTATCTCATGTAGCCCTTTACCCAATTTCTTGAGTTTTATCAACGGACAAATATTAATACTGGAACCTCCATCGATCAAGATTCTTGTGATGAAATGATCTTTGCATTGTACGGTGACGTGCAGCGCTTTTTTGTGCCCCAATCCTTCAGGTAGTAGCTCATCCTCATGAAAAGTGATTTTATGACTCTCCAGTACCTTGCCTACCATATTGGCCATTTCTCCACTAGTGATGTTTTTTGGCACATATGCTTCACTCAATACTTTCAACAAAGCATTTCTGTGTGTTTCATAATTCTGCAGCAGAGAGAGGATGGATATCTATGTCGGGGTCTTTTGACACAATAATCTTGTTGTCAATGAGAGCTTGTATTTTGTCCTTCAGAGAGCGGAATTCTTCGATGGTGTGTCCCTTCATGCCGGAATGGTATGCACAGGATTTGTTTGGGTTAACCTATTGAGAAGGGTTCTCAGGGGTGGCAGCAGGGATTTGTGTGACATAACCAACGGCTTTGAGCTTCTCATACAGCTGGTCAATGGGATCGACTATGGCGGTGTATTGTTTTGGAGGGCGGAACGAAATTGGGGTGAGGTCTAGGGAAGTTTTGGCATGCATGGGGTGATTGGTAATGGGATGGCTTGGAATTATAAATGTGGTAGACAGGAGGGGGTTGTGAATATTTGGGTGAAGCGGGTTGATATATAGGCGGTGGAGCTTGGTAGGGAGGTGGTGGAGCTTGGTAATTTGGTGAGGGTGCTTGGTAATTCGGGGTTGGATGATATGTGAGTGGAGGTGTCAAATAGGTTTGGTATTTGAGTGGGGACTTGGTTCTTTGTGCAACCATTACGGCTCCCACGTCTCTCTTCTTAGACACACCACCGGACTGTAGAGCCTTGTTAGTGGCTTGCAAGGCTTCAAATTTTTTAACCATATCTCTTTTAATACCTTCTTCAATCCGCTCACCCAATTTGATGATGTCAGAGAACTTGTGGCCTTCAACCATCATTAACCATTTATAATATTGCGGGTCCTGAGCCCGGACAAAGAACTTGTTCATCTGTTCTTCCTCTAGAGCAGGTCTGAATTTAGCGGCTTCGGACCTCTAGCGAGTACCATACTCGCGAAAGGTTTCTATAGGTTTCTTCTTCAAATTTTGAATGTAGAACACATCCAATGCGTTCTCTGTGTTGAATCTAAACCTGTCCATGAAATCAGACGCTATGCTTACCCAGTTTGACCATTTCTTGGGGTCTTGGATGATGTACCAAGACAGTGCGTCTCCCTTCAAACTCCTCGTGAACAGCTTCATGCGGATTCTTTCATCTTTCCTACGCCAAGCAATTTGTCACAATAGGTCCTCAGATGGACTCTCGGACCACCGGTACCGTCAAACCTTTCAAACTTTGGAGGTTTGTACCCCTCAGGTAGTTCGACATCAGGTTGGATACAAAGGTCTTCATAATTCAACCTTTCAATCCCCTTGGTTTCTTCAACACCCTGGACTCGGCTGGTCAGTTTCTTAAGCTCTTCGGCCAGGTTCCTGATAAGTAAATCATTTTCGTCAGAATCGGGCGCCTGTGGGATAGGTGTAGTGGAAAGGTTCATGGTTTCCACATAGATGGTATTGTTATAGGTGTGGAAATGGTCTTTTGTGGGGTTTTGAGGTTCTGGGATGAGTAGTGGAGTGTTATTTGAGGTGTGGCAAGCATTGCACTGCGTCAGGAGAGTTTGTTCTTTGGGGAAGTGGTGTGATAGTGAGGTGCAGGATGATTTTGCTATCTTGGGATATTTTGTGGAGGTGCGGGGTTTTGAGCATTTGGAAGGTTGACGTCAGGGACGTTGAGGGAAATGACAAATTGGCCAGATTCCGGACTTGACCGAGTTCTTCCTGAAACTTTAACAATTTTTGTTCAAGTGGTGACATGTTCTCATGCAGGACCTGAATACCCCGGCCATCGGTGGCCTCTACCCGTTCAAACATATTCTCCTTTCTGGTGCCGCTGGACTCTTTCATCTTACTTTTGCCTTTGTCTTTGCCCTTAGGAGGACAAGGGGGAGGAGTAGGTGGAGGTCCCTTGGATCTGGTGCGATAGGCTGATGATGCCAGAATGCACGAACTAACCTTTAGGGAGGGTATTAAGAAAAAATAAAAACAAAAGGTAACCAAGTCAGTGAGGATCATGAAAAGAGTATTGCAGTATTTAAACACATAATGTGGAAATGAAAGCATTTACTAAGTTGGGAACCTCTTTGTGTCAGAGGCAGGCCTAGCGACAAATTGATTTGGAGAACTTAAAATGCTAAATGCCTTATTTTATTGATAATAAAAATAGACAAATCCTAAAACGATAGACTTAAAATAAAAGTCACTAATGGCCATTGGCCTTATTACATTGATAGAAAAATAAAGACATTCCTATCTACTTGGTCCCAGAAGGACCTTCCCCAGATTCGGCATTCTTACTTCCTTCGAGCAGCTTTCCCAGCTCGCGAAGTCCCAGCAACAGGTAAGTTCTGGCTAGGTATCCCCTTGCAGCTCCCTCAGCCTTTTGACAATCTTCAACTTTTTTGATGAACTTTTCTTCCAACTCGATTATACCTCGTTCCAAGTACCCCAGCCTCTTGTTGGCGTTGATAGCGATGTCCTTCCACTCCTTGATCAGTCTTTTGTTGGACTCATGTATCTTGTGGTGATCCTCCTCATTTTCCCGGATCCTTTTGCACAGCTGGTTGAACTTTACTTGTGCTTCAACCCTTTAATCTATAACCCTGTGACCTTGGACGTACCCTGACTTTCTCTAACCACCCATATCCTCTTCTAACAAACCAAGATAGAAAGGGGTATAACCGGCGTGATATCTGTCTGGCTCGATGGTGTCTTTCTCAAGTATAACCTTGCAGTGCCACAGGTGCTGAGCTTGGCACTTGTGAGGATTATAATTATTTTTAAAGTCTGTCGAAGATGGCTCATATTCTCGACCCTAAGGATGACTTTATTCCTTCCTACTTGCCTCATAACTCGAAGAGGGACGTAAGGTTATGTCCCCCTTAGACCAATCAGTATCAGAAATGATGCGTCTCGGGATCGAATGATGAACTCATC
>ML542862.1:34539-51454 GCA_005239535.1 Nicotiana rustica
GCTGAGCGAACATGTCAGGGATATAATTCATTCGCTTTGGGTGATGGAAAGCGATGTGGTCATCCCACATTTTGCGGTGAATGTCCTGTCGATATTCGCCTTTTTGGAGATGTTTCATGAGCCAAAGTTGAAGTAATAAATTCCAACCTTCGAAATGCTTTGCTCCTTGTTGATACCTTTCTAAGGCCCGATATATGTCCGCAACGATCATGGGCACAATGCTGAAATATTTCCCATTTACCCCTTCCGTTGTGGTCTTAGTTACCATGGCTAGCCTGGTATGGATCCTTCCCTTCTTCATCGGGAACACAATCAAACCCAAAAATCAAACCATAAACACGAACACTCGGCGATGGATGTGTCCCAGAGAGGTGATAGCAAATTCGTCTGGTAGGTACGGTATGATTTGCTGTAGCCATACCTTTCGTACAAGTAATCAAAAGGAATGTACGAATCCTCCAAACATACCAATTTCGTGTCCTTTTTCAGACCCATCATTTTGAGGAAACTTTTTCCTGTGCGGTTCTCATGTATCAACAACCCCGGAGTTTCCCATACTAGGTTAGCCAGCCCTCCTATCTCTTCTATCAAAGGCGCCATTTCGATGTTCCCAAAGCGAAACACGGATCTTTCACGATCCCAGAACAGGGTAGCATCCTCTGCTACCATTTTGTTAGGCTGGATTTCCATAAGAGATGGTAGATTACCCAAGTGTTTCCTGATGATAGCTTTGTCGCTAGAGTGCAGATCCTCCCCCAACTCAACAGTTTTGGGTAGATGTTGGAGACCATGCCGAATCTGGTAACTTCGTGCCTTATTTTTTCTGCAAAACAAATAGGGTGAGGCCCTTACCCCCATCGGACTCGACTATTTATCGTCAATAATTAGCAGGAAGCATTTAGTTCTCCATATAAATGCACAGAACATGAGGGCGTCTGTTTGGGTTTTGGGAAACCCGGTGGACTTTTGGATAAGGCCATCTTAAAAGCTATCGTGCGGACGACACTTTAGCTTGACTAGGTTTGACCATGATGCATGCAATAGGGCAACAGAGTAAGGTTTCTATGGGGTTTTAGACTGGTACCCTTTAGCGGACAACTCAAGGGGGAAAGGCACGGAACCATCAACTGCACCGCTGATCGACTAATTTTACCGCAAATAAGCCTTTCAAAATTTAGTGGGTGATAATATAGGAAGGGCGCAACCACTCATCAAGCGTTGTTGTAGTATTTTGTTTGGCACGAGTGGAGTATGAATGTTGAGCATGATTTATGCAATACGTATTAAAACAAGTTGTCACGTATTTGCACGTTAAAGAAAGTGGTGAAAACGGTAGTAATGATTTAAAGCAGTTACAAAAGGAAACAAAGAGACATGTCAGTTACGTTTTTTAAGAAAAGTAAATACTCGAAGTAAACAATTAATTGCATGTAAAAAGGAATAGGAAAGGGTGCAAGTATTTAAAATAAAGGCATAAATTCACGAAACAATTTGAAATGGTAAAAGCCTAGATATCCCTAGCAGAGTCGCCATGCTGTCGCGCCCCCTTTTTTCTTCCTCGCGAAATATCGGGTTTATGACATTGGTTCGGACAACTCTTTCCTTTTGGGAAAGGGGATTGCATATTTTGAAGAGTCGCAACCTAACAATTTTAACGGTGCGTTAGGGCACCTAAGGGGTTCAATTACAACTACGTTTCTAACTAGAGATTTGGGTAAGGGCTTGAAATTATCTTAAAGGGAAGGTGTTAGGCACCCCTCAGGATCCACAAGTGATGTTCCCGGTCAAACGGTTTGGTGAATTTGTACAACTAGCAAATAACAAGTAAAGGCTCAAGTAAAAGGGGATTTAAGTCTTAAGCATACAAATGTTTAGAAAACCGTAGAGATGATTACGAACTAGCGTATACAGGCGTTCTAGGTTTATAATGATATGGATCACATCAATGCAATACCCGGTAATCACCGCTCGAAAAGGGGCTACACGTGGTATTAGCGCACCGGTCATCATATCCATATTCTACCCTTCCCACCCCGCGGAGGTAATTAAGGCGTGTGTTGGTCACAGACTTTATTGCGTGCTATTACCCGTCCCATCCTATCAGTCCAGGAGGAGGCTAGGACTACTATCCTAAAAGGAAGTACTAGGTTGACCCCTAGGTTTAAAGGACAAGATTCTAAGCGACAAACAACGACAATTAGGACTTCAGATAAAGGGAGAACAAATAAGAGCAGATACGAGGCCCGAGTATTCCTCCACAGATTATGCACATGATTAGCACGACTCAAACACAAGTAAAGCCTTATTAACTTCAGAACATAAGGCATGATATCTAGGTAAGAATGCAATAGTGAGGCAACTTTATTACTGATTTAAGAGGATGAATTTATCAGCTTCTTACTTATTATAACCATTAATAGTCAAGTAGCATGTATAAAAAAGTAAGTTTCCAGTTTTAATAGATTTAACACCTAAGGCTTGCCTAAGCGTATGACAATACTCAGTAATTATCCAGATGATTAAAGAAACTATGACAAGTTAGTTTGCCTAAACATGTTGTACTTAGGTGTTGCAAAAATACAGAACTATTACCAGTTGTTTGGAAACATGGTGAAATTATTTTTTAGGGCCTTTTCCATGCAATCAGTAGTTAAACTAGGTGTTGAATGAGGTCCTAAGACGTGATATCTAACATGCACACATAGGGATGCAGAATGGGTGGTATGCAGAATTCCTAGGCAGGATTTCTAAATGCATAAAGTCACAGTATTTGAACATGCTATGCAGCAAGTATGAGGATGACTCTTTTATTAGCGCATTATTATCCTAAGTATGATTCCTAGGTGTACCACAACATTACAGCGATATTAGAACTGGTTTACATGAAAAACACGTTTATATTAGCATTTAATCCTAGGGCATGATTTCTAAATGATAAATGATAATGCCATAATAGGATGCTGAAACAGCAAACATGGACCTAAGGAACATGATATCTAATGCATGATATGCTCGCATACAATCAGCCCTTTGACATGTATAACCTACACAATTGCCCTTCTCTTTTCACTACCCATTCCCAAATATTTGTTTACAAATTATTACAGGCCGGGAATTATGAATTACACAACCAAACGAAAATAAGAAGTTACTTCTATAGGGAGCCTTCAATTAGGCCCAGATCTTCCAAACCTCAATTTCTTTTGTGTTTCGTAGCCTTTTATAGTCCAGGTGTGTCAAAGTTCCCTAAGGACCTCGAGGGCTCCCGGTCAATGCTCACACCCAAACAAAGCCAAAGAGTTAAACATGTGCAGTGTGGGAAGTGCCAACCTTGTGTGTCAGAGTTCAGAGGGTACTCGAAGGGTCCCCAAAGCAGTGATCACATGAAGGGGGCCGAACTTAGACTTCTAAGAGTGTATGTGAGAGTGCTTTTTATTTTTTAAAAGGATTTAAGTAAGAAAACAACCTTGGAAAAAGGTAAGTAAGAAAACAGTTCTTTTTTTTTTTTGAAGAGGGAAATTTGATTGGAATAGAAGTTCAACATCACACAAAGGACTAGGGATAGTCCAACAATCACAAACAGGGGTAATGGGATTTGAGGGACAACTACAGAGCATGTGAGGGTAGACATATAGCAGGCAAACACACACATATGCATACAATCAGAAACTCCTAAGGGTCTAGAGGATTAGGGGTACAGTAAAGGATTAAGTTAGATTAACACCTAAAACAACTAAGACCACGATTCTAATGTACCGGTCATAGGCATGTAAGAAGTAGGTGCTAAGTATACAAAAACATGCTGGTCATAAACAAATAAAGCCTAACTTAACATGCAGAGGGGAGTTCAGGATCCTAGATACATGCTGAATAATAAGTAAAAGCAAATTAGAAGCATGCTGAATTACAAAAGTGGTAGAAACATGTTGGTTTGAGGACTGAAATATAAATTAGAACATACCAGTGAAGTTAAAAAAGCAGTAACACAAACAGGAAAGTTGGAGATGCACAATAGTTAGCCTTGGCTTGCAGCCGGCTAACTTAGAATAGTAGTAGTTAGCACAGAAGTGAGAGCAGAGAGTTTTTTTAATTGTGACAGATAGTTTTTTGTAACAGATCCGTTCCTCCTCTTTTCTTTAATGAGATAAAAGTATGCATATATATAGTTTTGAAAGCTGAGTGAAACATAAGGTAAAAATCAGAATCAATCAACAATTATGGAACTTAGTATCAATCAGAGTGAAATCAGCCCAAGTACTACCATGATTAAGGGAGTTATTCAAACGGTGAGTAACAAACAAGTAAAGGGACCGTATATATCTTAAAGGAATATTCAAATAGTGTAAACTCAGCATAGTTATCCCTTAATCTAAGGGGATAAATTCAAATGGCTAGTAGGCAAATAACAAAATAAGGAAGGTTCCCATGCATATAACATATAAGGAAACAATCTCAACCCGGTACAAGTATGCAATTGAGACTAGGTTCATCAGATTCTAATTAAGGAAATAGGGATCAATTAACAGTAAATTAACCATGTAACAAGGTGAGAAATAAGCTAAAGGTCGAAAATTAGTAAAAATATCCCATAAGAAATCAGTAAGGTTTTCAAATCACAAGGAATCAGGGATTCAAATAATAAATCAGGAACCCTAAAGTAAAATTATAGAGAATCATGGATTCGAATAGGAATAACATCAATTAAAGGAGATTAACATGAACTGAATAGATAACAGGCAAGAAGTCACAAACCCTAGTAGTGAAATCATACGAAACTAGGGATTAATATGAATTACAGAGTGAATAGTGAGATAAATGGGAAAGCAAGAAAAATCAAAGACATAGATGAATAATGTAGGGTAAAATCGGTGAATCATAAAGCTCATGAAACACAAACACATATGCAAACATATTATCAAAGAAAAATCAGGAACTTAGGGTTTGGGACTAGAAATTAGGGATTTCAACACAACTCATATAAGATAGAGAAACTTGAATGAATCATTAAAACACAGTAGAGACCTTAGGATAATACTAAAAAGTCATGGAAAAATCGTTTAAGAGGGGTCATGAAACCCTAGTTTGAAAACGGAAAGACCTTTTTTAGAGGAAATCGGAGAATCTTTGAGAAAAACAATGAAATATCTCAAACATACACAAATCTATCATAGATCTAAAAGAATCGGAAATTTTTAAGAGTTAGGATTTTACAGTTTACCTCAGAGAAGATGAGAAAGGCCTCGAACAACACTGGATCGAGCCTTAGGGTCATAAACGCTACTCGGAATCAAGCTTTGGAGGCTTGAAGTAGACAGGAACACCATGGGTGTAAGAAGACGGGTTCTGTCCCTTTGAGAGCCGTAGGGAGGACATCACCGGCATAGGAGAGCCATGAGAGGCAAGAGGACGAAGGCTTTAAGGTCCCCGGCAAAGGGGTGGCCGGAGAATATGAAGGAGTTCATCAGAACTGAAGAGACGAAAGTCTCCAAAAGAGACTAGAGAGAGAGAGAGATGAGAGTAGAGAGATGAAGGGTCGTGAGAGAATGAGGGGTCGGGGGGGAGAGGGGTAGTTGGGGTTTAATTATGGTAACAAGTATTTGGGTCGTTGATCTAATTTGATCAATGACTCAGATTGGTTTGAGATTTGGCCGGGTAAGGATTTGGGTTTTGGGCTGGGTAGATTGGGTTAAAGAAATCAGGTGGGTTGGGTTTAGAGTTAGGCTATATTTTAAATAAATGTGGCTAATTGTTATATACCCATTAAAATTAAATAAATAATTAATAAAACAGCTAATAATTATACAAACAATGAAATTGAGGTTAAATAAGTACAATTAAGTTAATTAGCTAATATAAAAAATATAAAATGGCGAACCAGTGATTAAAATGGTATAAAATATACGATTAGGATATAATTGTAAAATTGTTGTAATTATAATTAAATAATGCCAAAATTTGGCTAATTTATGAAAGAGTTAAATCTTGACAGGACTAGAATGGTATATTGAGCTAAGAAATAATTTGAAATTACTTGTAATGCAATTTATGAATAGTTATTGCATATAAAACACTAAATAAATATGAAAATAAATTGGTAAAATTATGAATGCCAATTATTATGAAAAATGATTTTGAGGTATATATGCAAATTTATAAAATAGTTTGAGGAAAAATTAGGTATCAACAACTGCGCGGTCGTCCTCTAACCCGGCCCTAGCCTCTGGCGGCTCTGGCAGGGGCTCGAGTGCCTGGTCGTCAGTACTCCCAGTACGGGTCCTCACCATCTGGAGGAAAGAATATAACAGAATTTTAGAATTTTTTTTGATGTCAATAACTCGCACGAAAAAGAAAATCAAAGAAATATGATTGTTCCTAACAGTTACATAGCCTCTCGAAGATAGATATGGACTCCTCTGCACCGATCCACGAGAATCTAATAAATCGACTTGTGACTTGTGACTCCTATGAACCTAGACGGTCTGATACCAACTTGTCACGACCCGATTTCCCCTCCGAAGGTATCGTGACAGCACCTAGTCTCTACAACTAGGTAAGCCTAATTGCGAAAAACACATATTAAATAAAAGCAATAGAAATAAAGACGAAATAAGTGGGTCTATAATGAAAACATCGCCACTTGGCGCATACAAAATACAACTTTTCCCAAAACCCGGAACATCACTTTAGTCACAAGCTCTGTCTCAAAATAGCTCTGTACAACGAGAGGGAATTTACATGAAAAGGAAATCTATCTAAATCTTGAGTGGAAGGTGACCCGAAGGACTCTGCGGACGCGGCAGAATTACCTTTCGGCCTCCTAAAAGCTGCTGCTCGGACCCCTAGCCACGAAACTGAGCGCTAGTACCTGTATCTGCACACGAAAAATATGTGCAGGAAAGGGCATGAGTACACCAAAAATTGGTACCCAGTAAGTGTCAAGCCTAATCCCAGTCCAGTAGTGACGAGGTCAGGTTAAGGCTCTACTGGATTTTTATAGTAAAACAGTATGTAAAAAAAAATGTGAATAGAGAGATATAATAATCTGAGGCAAATCAGCAGAAACAATGAGCAAAAAGGAAATAATAACAGGGAGCCCTCAGCTCAGCACAACATATATCAAAGTAATAATTATGCAATGCAGTACATGGGGAAAGCTCTCAGAATCTCGTCTGTAGTCCCAATTTAAATATGCAATGCAGTACATGGGGGAAAGCTCCCGAAATCTCGTTTGTAGTCCCAATTTAAATATGCTATGCAGTATAGGGGGAAAGCTCCCGGAATCTCGTCCGTAGTCCAAATTTAAATATGCAATGCAATACAAATACAGGATACAATTTTTATTCAAAATTGTTCAGGAAAAATCACAGGCAAAATATGGATAAAACTACCTAAGCATGGTACATATAGTAATAACTAGGGAAAATTCAAGTAAAACAGGTAGGCATGCTATTTCCTAATCTAAACTATATAGTCGATACAGGAATCAGTGAAATAGGAGTGAAATGATTTAAGTCATGGAGGAAAAATGGAGTTTTTGCAATAATGGCCCGTGTACGTACTCGTCACCTCACGCACACGGTGCCCAATCAACATAAACAGTATTAAAACCACTGGGAAGTCCCCAACACAGAGTTAGGCAAGCCACTTACCTTGACTGTGCTACTCAACTCAAAACCACGCTCTTGCCACGAGTATCCGACTCTGAATGGCCCAAATCTATTCAATTTGATTGCATAATGTAAAATCACATTAAGGAATCAAGATAGCTAATAAGTTTGAAGCTAATACGCGAAATTAGTAAAATCGGCCAAAACATCCCCCGGGCCCACGCCTCATAATCGAGTGAAAGTTATAAATTTAGAACACCCATTCACTCACGAACTCACACGAACAAGAATCATCGAAAACCTATGACGAAATCCTATAAATTTCTTGGATTTTCTAATTAGGAAAACTTCTTCCCATTGGCATGATTCTTCACCTAAATCCCTTAATTGCATGGAAGAAAAGGCCACAAGTTAATGATATACAAAGGGAATAGGGTTAGGAATTGTTACCTATGAAGCTTATCCTCAAAACTCACTCAAAATCTCCTACACCCGAGCTCCAAATGATTTTAGAAGTTATGAAATTCAAGCCCTCAAATCTGATATATCTGCCCAGCAATTTACGCACCTGCGCTCCCTTGGACTGTACCTGCGGAATATCCATCGCTAATGCGAAAATTCACTAAAAGTCCTGGGGCCGCACCTGCGGTCAATTGGCTGCATCTGCAGCTCCGCACCTGCAGAAAACCAACCGCACCTGCGAGGACTGGGTGACTTGGCCAAGTCCGCACCTGCGAGCCCCTCATCTGCACCTGCGTGTCTGCACCTGCGGAATGTCCATCGCAGGTGTGAGACACCAGAACCAGCAATGATTCAGCTGTTCTTCCAAGTTCTAAATTCACCCGTTGAGCATCTGAAACATCGCCGAGGCCCCCGGGACCTCAACCAAACTTACCAACCAGTCCTAATACGTTATCCAAACTTAGTCGAGCCTCCAAAACACATCACGTAACACCAAAATCACCAATTATACATGGATTCAAGCCTAAAAACTTATGAAATTTCAAAAATCTACAACCAATGCCGAAACACATCAAAACTAGTCCGAATGACCTCAAATTTTACACACAGGTCACAAATGATACAAAGGACCTAAGCCACTCTCGAAATTCCATTCCGAGCCCGATATCAAAATTCCACCTATCGGCCGAAATCGCCGAAATTCTTAGTTTCGCCAATTCAAGCCTAAATCTACTACAGACCTCGAAAGCACATTTCGGACACGCTTCTAACTCCGAAATCACCCAACAGAGCTAACAGAGTCGACGGAATCCCATTCCAGACCCGTCTTCCCACAATTCCAGCTACGGTCCGATTTCTAAGGCTTAAACTCACATAGAAGGACTATGTGTCCAAAAACTCTCCGAATTGCACCACTTAATTTTCCAACAAGTCCCAAAAGCAGAAATAGACATGGGCAAAACAGTTATTAAGGGATCGGGGCGCTAACTCTCAAAACAACCTACCGGGTCGTTACACATACGGACTTGCTCGTGCGATCAAATCATGAAAATAACATGTAAAACTATGAATTAAACCTCAAAACTCATCATTTTTCTCAAGAACACTTAAAGTTCATTATTTCTCAACCGGACGTCCAAATCACATCAAATAAACTCCTTTTTTTTATCAAATTTCACAGTTAACATTTAAATACTATAACGAATATGTACCGGGCTCCGGAACAAAAATACGGGCCCGATACCAATGGTTTCAAATATTAATTCGTTTCTTTAATTCATTAATATTTCAGCAAAACAATTTCATTCAAAATTGATTTCTTAGGCTTGGGACCTCGGAATTTATTTCCGGGCATATGCCCAAGTCCCATATTTTACTGCGGACCGCCCGAGATCTTTGAAACACAGATCCGGGTCTGTTTGCTCAAAATGTTGACCAAAGTCAACTATAATCAAATTTTAACTCTAGAAATTTCTATTTCTCATATTTTCACATAAAAGCTTTCCAGTTTCACGCCCGCACAGCGCACACAATTTGAGGTATTTAAAATAAATCTTTTTATGGCTAATAAGCCTAGAACGGAGTCTAAATTCATAAATGATCCTTTGGGTCATCACAATCTCCACCTCTAAAACAAACATTCGTCCTCGAACGGACATAGAAAATTACCTAAATTGGCGAACAAGTGTGGATATTTACTCTGTATGTACGACTCGGACTCCCAAGTAGCTGCCTCAACGGGCTAGCCTCTCCACTGCACTTGAACTGAAGGATAACTCTTAGACCTCAACTAACGAACCTGTCGGTATGGCTATCGGCTCCTCCTCATAAGTGAAGTCCTTGTCCAATTGGACAGAGCTGAAATCTAACACGTGGGACGGGTCACCATGATATTTCTGGAGCATAGACACGTGGAATACCGGATGAACTGAGGATAACCCTGGAGGCAATGCAGGTCTATAAGCTACCTCCCCCACTCCATCAAGAATCTCAAACGGCCCGATATACCTAGTGCTCAACTTACCCTTCTTTCCAAACCTCATAAAACCCTTCATGGGTGACACACGAAGCAATACCCTCTCTCCAACCATGAATGCCACATCACGAACCTTGTGATCGGCATAACTCTTTTGCCTAGACTGAGTTGCACGAAGTCTCTCTTGAATAATCTTGACTTTATCTAAGGCCTCCTGATCTAAGTCTGTACCCAGTAACCGAGCCTCTCCCGGCTCAAACCATCCAACTGGCGATCTATACCGCCTACCATATAATGCCTCGTAAGGAGCCATCTGAATGTTCGACTGATAGCTATTATTATAAGGAAACTCCGCTAACAGCAAGAATTGATCCCACGAACCTCCAAAGTCAATAACACAAGCGCGGAGCATATCCTCCAAAATCTGAATGATACGCTCGGACTACCCGTCAGCCTGAGGGTGAAATGATGTGCTTAACTCCACTCGGGTACCCAACTCACGCTGAACTGCCCTCCAAAAGTGTGAAGTAAATTGCGTACCCTGATCAAAAATGATAGACACGGGCACACCATGAAGGCGAACAATCTTCTGAGTATATAACTCAACCAACCGCTCCGAAGTATAAGTACTCGCCACAGGAATGAAATGTGCTGATTTAGTCAGCCTATCCACAATAACCCAAATTGCGTCAAATTTCCTCTGAGTCAGTGGGAGTCCAACGACGAAGTCGATAGTGATACACTCCCACTTCCACTCAGGAATCTCTATATGCTGTAGCAAACCACCGGGTCTCTGATACTCTTATTTTACCTGCTGAAAATTTAAGCAACGAGCCACATACGCAACAATGTCCTTTTTCATCCTTCTCCACCAATAATGTTGCCTCAAGTCTTGGTACATTTTGGCTGCACCTTGGAGAATAGAATACTTAGAACTGTGAGCCTCCTCAAGGATCAACTCACGAAGGCCATCAACATTAGGCACACATATACGACCCTACATCCTCAAAACAATGTCATCTCCAACTGTAACCTGCTTGGCACCACCGCGTCGAACTGTGTCCCTTAGAACCATCAAATGCGGGTTATCATCCTGCCGCTCTCTGATACGCTCAATTAGAGAAGATCGAGCGACTGTACAAGCTAGAACACTACTGGGCGAAATATCCAACCTTACAAACTGATTAGCCAACGCCTGAATATCTGAAGCTAACGGTCTCTCACCGACTGGAATATATGCAAGACTGCCCATACTCACCGCCTTCCAACTCAGTGCATCGGCCACCACGTTGGCCTTCCCTAGGTGATACAATATAGTGACATCATAATCCTTCAGTAACTCTAACCATCTTCGTTGCCTCAAATTTAGATCCTTTTGCTTAAATAAGTACTGGAGACTGTGATTGTCAGTGAAAACCTCACACGACACGCCATAAAGATAGTGCCTCCAAATTTTCAATGCATGAACACTGGCTGCCAACTCCAAGTCATGAACATGATAATTCTTCTCATAGACTTTCAGTTGCTGAGACGCATATGCAATCACCCTTCCATCCTGCATCAATACTGCTCCAAATCCAACTCGGGAAGCATCACAATACACCATGAAAGAACCCGAACCTGATGGTAACACCAACACCGGTGCTGAAGTCAAGGCTTTCTTGAGCTTCTGAAAGCTCGCCTCGCACTCGTCTGACCATTTAAATGGGGCTCCTTTCTGAGTCAATTTAGTCATTGGGGCTGCTATGGATGAGAAGCCCTCCATAAAACGACGGTATTAGCCCGCCAAACCCAAGAAGCTTCTGATCTCCGTGGCTGTAGTGGGTCTACGCCAGTTCTTGACTGCCTCTATCTTCTTAGAATCAACCTGAATACTCTCAGCTGATACGCTATGACCCAAGAAGGATAGTGAATCTAACCAGAACTCACATTTTGAAAACATGGCATACAACTATTATCTCTCAAATTATGGAGGGCTATATGGAGGTGTTGCTCATGCTCTTCCCGACTGAGGGAGTATATTAGAATATCATCAATGAACACGATCACGAAAGATTTCAGATGGAGATTGAAAACCCGATTCATCAAATCTATAATGCTGCTGGAGCATTAGTCAGCCCAAAGGACATAACCAAAAATTTGTAGTGCCCAAACCTCGTCTGAAAGGTTGTCTTAGGAACATCGGACGCCCTAATCATCAGCTGATGATAGCCCGATCTCAAATAAATTTTCGAAAATACTCTAGCACCCTGAAGCTGATCAAATAAGTCATCAATCCTCGGTAACAGATACTTATTCTTGATACTAACTTTATTCGGATGTCAGTAATCTATACACATCCTCATCGAACCGTCTTTCTTCTTTACAAAAAAAATCGGTGCGCCCCAAGGCAAGACACTAGGTCTGATGAAACCATTATCTAGCAAGTCTTGCAAATGTTCTTTCAACTCTTTCAGTTCTGGTGGGGCCATCCGATATGGAGGAATAGAAATGGGCTGAGTGCCCTGAGCCACATCAATACAAAAATCAATATCCCTGTCGGGTGGCATCCCCGACAGGTCTACAAAAAATACCCCGGGAAACTCACAAACAATAGGAACTGACTCTATAGAAGAAACCTCGGCATCGGAGTCACGAATATGAGCCAAATAAGCCAAACACCCTTTTTCCACCACCGAGCCTTGACATATGAAATCACTCGGTTGGGAGAATGACCAGGAGTCTCTTTCTATTCTAATCGAGGCAACCCCAGCAATGCTAAGGTAACTTTCTTGGCGTGACAGTCCAGGATGACATAATAAGGCGACAACCAATCCATGCCCAATATAACATCAAAATCGACCATGTCTAGGAGTAAAATATCCACACTAGTTTTAAGACCTTCAATGACTACTATGCACGAACGATACACACGATCTACCACAATAGCATCCCTCACCGGTGTAGACACATAAATAAGAACACTCAAGGAATCACGGGCACCCCCAAATAAGAGGCAAAATAGGATGAAACATAAGAATAAGTGGACCCCTGATCTAACAAAACTGAAGCAGCTTTATCACAAACTGAGATGATACCTGTAATAAGAGCGTCGGAGAACTCTGCCTCAGTCCTGGCTGGAAAAGCATATATTCGGGGCTGGGCCCCGCCACCCTAAGCTACATTCTGGGAGGACCTCCACCTCTAGCTATCTGACCTCTGCCTCTAACATTCTGGCCTCTACCTCTAACTACTTGACCCCTACCCTTTGCTGGCTGGGCAGGTGGTACTGGAGTTGGTGCCGGAACTATAGCACGAGAACCCTGATGCTGAAGCCGATTACCTGCATATTTCGGACAAGTCCTCCGAACATGCCCCTATTTACCACACTCAAAACATCCCTCATGATACGTAAACTAACCTGGACAAACCGGCTGACCACGATGAAAACTTTGCAGAGGAGGTTCTCTAATGGGAGCTGAAGGAGCACTGTAGACTGGCTGAGCAAAAGGAGGCAGATAAGAACCACCACCCGAAGTACCATGTGAAGCCCGTAGTGCTGAATGAAATGGCCTGGAAGAATGGCCTCTGCTAAATGAAGTCCTTCCTCCAGATGAGGCACCACTAAAACCACCGGAATGGCGAGGTCTCTTGTCATACCCTTGACCACTCCCCGGTGATAGAACCATCTCGACTCTTCCGGCCCCATTGGCTGCATCCTAAAAGGAAATATCACTCCCTTCCTCTCTAGCCATCTGGAATTGATCGGCGAGCTAGTCTCTCAATAAACCTCCTTACCCTCTCTCGGTCAGTGGGAAGTATCATAAGAGCATGACGAGCCAAGGTAATGAATCTGGTCTCACACTGAGTGACGGTCATAGAACCATGCTGGAGACGCTCAAATTGCCTCCTATAATCCTCTCTCTGAGTAATAGGGAGAAACTTCTCCAGAAACCAATCGAAGAACTGGACCCAAGTCAAAGGCGGTGACCCAGCTGGTCTAGAAAAACAATAATCTCTCCACCAGGTCTTGGCGGGACCTGACAGACGAAAAGTAGCAAAGTCGACCCCATTGGTCTCCACTATCCCCATGTTCCGTAGAACCTTGTGGAAACTCTAATACTCATGGGGATCCTCTGAAGATGCACCGCTATAAGTAGTAGTAGTAAACAGCTTGGTGCACCGGTCCAACCTCCACAAAGCATCAGCATACATAGCTGCTCCATCACCGTTCTGAACCATAATACCCGGCTGAACTACCCCACCTGTCTGAGGTGCTGGAGTCTGGAAGCGAGAAGCCACCTGCTCCGGAGTGCGAGTAGCAAGAGTCTGGGCTCCTCCCCCAGCCTGAGAGACAGCTGGTGTCGTAGGAAGTAAACCTGCCTGAGCAACGCTCTCCATGAGGCCCATTAGACGGACCAGAGCATCCTTGAGTACCAGGGGGGAAATGAACCCCTCGGGAACCTCAGCTGGTCCAACCGAGATTGTCTGGGCAGGAACCTCATCAACAAACTCTACCTGAGGCTCCACTACTGGGGATACTACTCTGGGCTGAGCTATGCCCCTGCCTCGGCCTCTAGCACGGCCTCGACCTCGTCCTCGACCCCTCATAGGAGCTGCAACTGGAGACTTGGGTTGTTGATCACTGGATGAAGAAGCACGTGATTGCCATCTGCGAGAGAATAGAGTAGAAATTCAATTAGTGTAGAGAAATCCTGTCGCACGACAGAGAAGAATATATGTGAATTCATTCCTAAACTCTGTAGCCCCTGGGGGATAAGCACAGACGTCTCCGTACCGATGCCTCATACTCTACTAAGCTTGTCCGTGAATTGTGAGACCTAAGCAACCTAGTGCTCTGATACCGACTTGTCACTATCCAAATTCCCAACCCTAGGGATCGTGATGGCGCCTAACACCACACTTGCTAGGCAAGCCAATGTTAGAGTTCGATTAGCTATTTTTCTTTGATTATCCATTTAAACATAATAAAATAAATTTAAAGTAAACTTAATCTAATGGTTTCGAAATAATAACTCCAAATATAAAATAATAAACAAATAAATAAACCAAGACAAAAGCTAATTATTTAAATAACTCTAAGACTACCCTAGGGTCAGGTGTCACAATTCACGAACTACTAAAGAATACTACAAATAATAGGCTGAAAGAAATAATATAATTGTTTTGAGAAAATATAAAACAGTCTCTACGAACTAAGAGAAGACTCCCGGGATCTGCGAACGCCGGCAGATATATCTCGTGTCTCCGGATAATGGATAGCCGCTACAAAAATCTCTACTGCTGGCCGGTACCTGGATCTGCACAAAAGAGTGCAGAATGTAGTATCAGTACAAGCGTTCCCATGTACTGAGTAAGTGTCGAGCCTAACCTCGGCGAAGTAGTGACGAGGCTACGGCGGGGCAATTATAACTTAACCTGTAGCAACATATATAATAATAAAGAAATAAAACAATTCTACACAAATAAGAAATATAAACAACAACAATAAATAGAATAACTGAGTCGCCTATTCCAGGCCTCAGCTATAATGAAGATCTAACATAAATTTCCAAACTTTACTTTAAAATAACCGTATGTGCATAATATGAGAAACAGTAGAGTAAAACCATAATTTTTCCAAATCATTGGGATTAAAATCAGTAACACACAAATATCCTCCCTTATCACTGTCTTGTTGCGGCGTGCAACCCGATCCCACCGTTCACCCTTATCACTATCATTTATCTCCCCTGTACACCCTTATCACTATCATTTACCTCACATGTCCACCCTTATCACTATCTTGTTATCCACCCTTATCACTATCAATTTATTTATTTATCAAAAACATTCACGATTTAGGCCAAGCCTTTCACAACACTTTTATCTCAACAATTGCAAACAGAAAACTGTACTTCTCATAAACTCATCAATATTATCACAAAAAAATGGAACCAGCAGGAATACATATATATCTCATAAAATAATGTCAACCGACTCAATCTTTATGTACCACAATAAAACCAAGGAAAACACTAATACTTTTCCCAAAAAATAATTGCAACCACACTTAACAATAAATTAACAAGACAAGTAATCATAGAAACAACAATGGACATGAAACAATTAAAACATGAGCAATTAAATTGGAAACGGAGAAGGGATCATGTAAGCAGAAAATTTGGTGGTGCATAGATACTCGTCACTTCACTTATACACAACACCTATGAAATTTCACATAACAATTAAGTTGGGGATTCCTATTCCTCAAGTCAAGGTTAAAGCAAGCACTTACCTCAACTTCGCAGGTCACTCACTGTTCAACTATAACTTTTCCTCTTGAAATCACCTCCAAAACACTCGAATCTAACCATAATTGACTTAGTATCATTAATTAATGCTAAAGGAACTAACTTTACTGAAAATTATAATTTTTCCTAAGTTTTCTCAAAAAAAGTTAAAACCCGACACCGGGCCTGCTTGGTCCAAACTCAGGGTTCGGACCAAATTACGTTTACCCATTCACCCACGTGCCCGAATATACAATATCTTTCGGAATCTGACCTCAATTAGAGGTAAAGATTCGATTTTTACAAAATTCTCTAATTCTACCCAAACCCTCAATTTTTACCATGAAAATTCTTAATTTTTTTATTTAAATGTTATGAAAAATATTGGGTAATTGAAAGAGTAAAGTTTAGAATTGATTACCAAATACTTGGGGATGAACTTTGATGAAGAAAATCGTCCTTAGGACTGTTTAGTTCGAAAATTATGAAGAAAAAGGGTTTTGTCCGTGTTTAAGAGTGAATTTATATGCCTGGGCAGGTCTTCTATGTGTTCGCATAGGGCCAGGCCTTACTGGCCATCGCGATCGCGTAGGGGGTGG
>ML542862.1:52739-67558 GCA_005239535.1 Nicotiana rustica
ATTAATTCTTTTCTTTATTTCATTAATATTTCAGCAAAATAATTTCTTTCAAAAATTAATTTCTAAGGCTTGGGACCTCGGAATTCATTTATGGGCATACGCAAAAATTCCATATTTTACTGCGGACCTCCCGGGATTGTCGGAACACAGATCCAGGTCTGTTTGCTCAAAATATTGACCAAAGTCAACTATAATCAAATTTTAACTCTAGAAATTACTATTTCTTATATTTTCGTATAAAAGCTTTTCGGTTTCACGCCCCGACCGTGCACGCAATTCGAGGTATTTAAAATAAATGTTTTTATGGCTAATAAGCCTAGAACGAAGTCTAAAATAAAATGACCTCTTGGATCATCACAAATCATGATTTTAATACAATTTTGAGCAAACTCTAATACAAATAATTACGTAGCTAATAATAATGCAATTATAAGTACACGACCCGTATGACTATTAGAACTACATAAAATTTATTTACATGCATTATTTTGCGTAGGAATCCAAAGGATGAATAAACTGTGATTTTAAAAAGAATCAGAGGTTTCTTTTAGAAATGAAATGACCTCTTTGTATATTATTTCCACGATATAAGTTTGACAGAAGCTAAGCTTCCTTTGAAAGTAAAATACAATATTTTCTTAAGAAGAAGAAAAGCTTAAAACGCTTTAGTACGTATTCAATATTCCTCGTGTGCATTATTTACTGTCTAGCAAAGTTCACAACTTATATTATAATATTGTTATGAAATTGAAAGATGGATTTCTCCATTAAGGACAATTGAAGCGTGTAATATTCTCCAAACTCGGGCATATAAGTTTTCTAACGACTGAATGGCTGACGGAAATTGTATATCACTGGTCAAAGATGTTACTAGATATTGGAACTAAGCAATTTCAAACATTATCTAAAAAAATATTAAAACTATTTTTATTCAAAACGAACTAACACTATTTCATAATATTAATTGATACTAATAACTGCTGTTCATGTAAAGAACTATCATTACATGATGTTTATTCACTAACTATTTTACGAATAAGCAAAAATAAAAAAATTAAACTACTCAATTATTTTTAACCCCGTATCCATCACCGATCAAGTGGTCTATTTTTCCATCAGGATGCTCAAAAAAGTCTGTCACATCCAAGTGGGTGATGTCAAATTCATTGGCATAGACAAGATTAGCTTCATGGTCTTTATTCTTTAGGGATGCTTGATAAAGCTCAACCAAATGTCTTGATACACGACAAATATTTGCTCAATGCCCTTTTCCACCGAAACGATAACATTCAGTTTCCAAACCATTTGCCTTTGGCTTCTCATTTTTCCCTTTCTACTTTTGGTGGTTATGTTTCTTTGGGGGCTGATTAACACCAGGAAAATTTCTTCCTTGTCCACGGCCACGACCACGACTATTAATAGGGTCATGGCCTTTCCCACGCTTAGCATAATGGGAATACACCTCATCCACTTCAGGAAATGGTGTAGACCCAGTGGGTCGATCTCATGAGCAAATCGTTATTTCGTTCAGCCAAAAGAAGAAGAGAAATCAACTCAGAGTACTTCTTGAAACCTTTCTCTCGGTACTGCTGTTACAAGACTATATTGGAGGCATGAAACTTTGTGAACGTGTTTTCAAGCATATCATAGTCAGTGATAGTATCTCCATATAGTATAAAATTAGAAGTAATTCTGAACATCACAAAATTATATTCAGAAACAGACTTAAAGTCTTGGATCCTTAGATGAGCCCAATCATATCGTGTTTGTGGAAGAGTGACAAACTTTATGTTGTCATATCTTTCTTTTAAGCCATTCCACAAAAAAATGGATCTTTGACTGTGAGATATTCAATTTTCAACCCTTCATCAAGGTGATGGCGCAAGAAAATCAAGGCCTTAGTACAATCTTGGGTAGATGCTTTATTTTTGTCTTGTCACAACCTGAATTTCCCACCGTCGGGTCCGTGATGGAGCCTAACATTGAACCCGCTAGGCAAGCCAACATTTCTGATTAACTACCTTATTTCTTTATCGTTAACAGTTTTACCAGGCTTTATAATAAAATTGTAGAATATAAAATATGAGATAACATGATTCAACAGTTTGATATAATACTAATATGAAATCCAGAACCAAAATACTCCCAGAACAGGTGTCACAACCTTACAGACTGTCTATGAATACTACAAATATGAGTATGAACAAAATATAAGTATACATCTATCTCAGAAGTGAATAAGAACAGAACATAAACGAAATAGGAGGGGACGCCAAGGCCTGCGGACGTCTGTAGAACTACATCGGAGTCTTCACTGGTTTGAAGGCAGCAACCCTGATCTAAGGTCCGAAGAGTCCAGTACTGGGATGTGCACAAAAGTGCAGAGTGTAGTATCAGTACAACCGACCGCATATACTGAGTAAGTGCCGAGCCTAACCTCGGCAAAGTAGTGACGAGGCTAGGACACGATAACCAAATCAACCTGTGCAGTTTAACAGAATACGGAGAAAATAATAACAACGAGAAATAAGCAGCTAAGAATAAAGGAAAGGGAGAACATAGTGAGGGGAGGAAATATCAAATAATGAAAATAACGAGATAAAGTACAAATTAGATATCAATTTAAGTAACTGAAATAGTAACATACAAACAAGTACACGGCATCACCCTTCGTGATTTTACTCTCGTCCTCACCATCAGAATCAATATATTCAGCACGACATTCGTGATTTTACCTCACATAATCATGTCACGACATTATCATTCGTGCATTATCACTCATATCATGGCACGACATCACTCTTCGTGATTTTACAATCACAATATCGGCACGACATCACCCTTCGTGCATTAACATTTACTCACAATATCACGCACGGCATCACCCTTCGTGCCTTCTCACTCTTCCTCACCCAAACACATCAAATGACAACAATCAAACAAGGAAATTAATAGAGTAAACAAAATTAAAACCATAACTGTAACGACCCGACCGGTCATTTTGCATTATCGGACCCCGTTCCCCTAAATGAAACTTTCCATAGTGGTTTTTTATGATTTATGACTTGAGGGGACTGGTGGTCCGGGATTCGGAGGTGTTTAGAATGCTATAGGAACAATTGGTTCCTTAAGGTTGGCCTTTAAGGCCAAGTTTGACTTTGGTCAACATTTTGGGTAAACGACCTCGGAATTGAGTTTTGTCGGTTCCAGTAGCTTCGTGTGATGATTTTGGACTTGGGCGTACGTTCGGAATGGGTTTCTGATGACCCGGGGGAATTTTGGTGCCCAATATTGAAATAAGAAGTTCCTGAAGTTCCTATTTTGGTTTGGGATGTTTTTTCGTGTTATCGAGGTCCGAACAGAATTTCGAGACCAGGAATAGTTCAGTTACGATAATTATGACTTTCCCACAAAATTTGGTAACATTATGAGTTGTATAGGTCAGTTCGGCGCGTTATTAGCGAAGTCTAGAAAATTTAAACTTCCTAAGTTTGGTTCTTGGGGTTTTGAGGTGTGATTTTGAGTTATAGCGTTGTTTTGGGTGTTACAAAGGCTCGAGAGAGTCCGTATTATGATTTGTGACTTGTTGGTATATTTGGACGAGGGCTCGGGTGGGCCCAGGTGCCTTCCGGACACCACACGAGGCCAAAAACCAGCTGAAATAACTGCTTGTGCACCTGTTCTGGTGTGACCGCAGGTGCGGGACCGCTTCTGCGGTCCCAGCCTCGCAGGTGTGCCCCCCAGTGGTCTGGCCAATTCACGCAGGTGTGAACAAAGTTCCGCAGGAGCGGAGTCGCAGGTGCGGTCTCCACTCCACAGGTGCGTGGGCCCAGGCTCCCAAGTCCATTTCCGCAGGTGCGAGCCTTTGCTCGCAAGTGTGAAATTGCAGGTGCAGTCCACGAGCTGCAGGTGCGACAACACTGTCCAGACAGTGTGTTTTTATACACGGATCTTAATGCATTTTTCTCATCTTCTTCTTCTTCCTTGGGGCGATTTCCACCATTGTTGAGGGGAAAACGACCTGGTCATTTAAGGTAAGTAAAATCTACTCTAATATTAGCTTCATGCATGGATTTCTAGCTTGATCAACTACCTAAATTAGTGAAAAATCAAGAATAGGGTAGTAACCTAGAGCTTGCGATAATTTGAGAATTTACCCATGAATTTGCTATGAAATCAAGTAAAAATCATATATTAGTGATCCTTAGGCTTTGGGTGACTGTTCCCTTCGAGAATTATTGGAATCCGAGTGTGCAGGCCCGGGGTTGGATTTTGGAAATTCTTCAAGAATGTTGAATTATTGAATAAATAGGATTATTTCCCTACATTGAGCATGCATTGATGTCATTGTACCGTATTTGGCTAGTTGCGAGTCCTCGGGTGTAGAGTTCGGAGTTCGGGTGCATCCTTTGTCCGAGGGATAGATTCGACACGAGGTGAGTCTCCCTTCTAACCTTGTAAGAGGGAATTTTCCCCTAAGGTGTTATATATATGATGTGTGTAATTTTTAGGACTCACGAGCATGCCATTACGTTCCTTATGTGTATCTTTAGCCAAACTTTGAGTTGCTTATTATCTTTGAACCAGTATGCTTATTATCTTTGAACTAGTATGCAAATGGTAGAAAAGTTGCACCTGAACTCCTAGTTGATCAATCCCTGTTAAAAGTATAGCCCTACTAAGTTATTGAGATGTCAGTATATGCATATGTACGTATGAAAGTCAGCACTCGAATCGCAGGTATGATTCGCGATCGAGGGGAGCTTTATGGTAATTATATATAAGTGTGTCAGCACTCGAATCGCAGGTATGATTCGCGATCGAGGGGAGCTTTATGGTAATTATATATAAGTGTGTCAGCACTCGAATCGCAGGTATGATTCGCGATCGAGGGGAGCTTTATGGTAATTATATATAAGTGTGTCAGCACTCGAATCGCAGGTATGATTCGCGATCGAGGGAAGCTTTATGGTAATTGTATATAAATGTGTCAGCACCCGAGTTGCAGGTATGATTCGCGAGCGGGGGAATCTTTACGTCCATTCAGTGTCTCGATATTCCCTTATGACTCCGGCCAGCTGTCTTACCATTGTGTGCGCTTAGGCTATTTGGTACTGTTTCCATTGATATTGACTTGACAGATATTTGGGGGGAAAAGGAAAGTGTACATTGTTGCTTATTTTCAGTAGTTTTTCCTGGATTTCTGTATGTGATAAGTATCTGCTGCTTACTGTCTCACATGTCTGCTGCATTCTGTATATCCTGTTTTGCATTATTACTGTTGGACCTTAGTGAGTGTCATGTCGATCTCTCGTTACTACCTCTTCGAGGTTAGGCAGGATACTCACTGGGTACATATATATTTATGTACTCATGATGCACTTCTGTACTTAATTGTACAGGTCCTGAGGCTGGTGTTTCTAGTTATCCGACCGGAGCTTGACTTATATTCTGGACCTGACTACACGGTGAGCTGCACCCCCTGACGATTCTCAGTAGTGCTATGGAGTTATGTTTTGCTTATTTCTGTCTATTTATCTCAGACATCAGTACAATTTGTATCATCTTTTGTATATTCTACTAGTTCGCCTTTTGACTTGTGACACTAGTTACTGGCACGCACATAGTAGACTCATTATTTTTGGGAATGTATATATATTGGATCACGATCACTATGGTTGTATTCACTTAAGTTGGTAAATGTTTCCGATATTATTTAAATGAGTTAAGCTTAAAATTTTGGGAAATATGCGGGATTGATATGTTAATAAGGATAATATCACTAGTAAACAACGGTAGGCTTGCCTGACTCCGGTGTTGGGCGCCATCACGACCCGCATTGGATTTTGGGTCCTGACAATAACATCCTGGCAAGAGAGCCAACAGTGGAATCAATACCATCCCAGCAAGGGAAAACATCGATAACCAATCTCACTTAGTACATAACTTCACATAAACATCTTCAGCTGTAACCAATACTTAACATTGTTCAATATCAAGGAATTTCCACCAACATGGATAGCTATAAAGTGAAACTCAAGTATTACTTAACAAAAATCCACATAAATCACAATATTCGACTCATGGGCATGCTTGACACCAACGTATAGGTACTTGTCACCTCGCCTATACGTTGAACATGATACTTACACATAGCAATTAGGACACAACACCAATTCCCTCAAGCTAAGGTTAAGCCAAACACTTACCTCGAATTCCACGAGCAACTCAAGCCTCAATTACCGCTTTTTCCTTAGAATTCTCCTCCAATTCAATTGTATCTAGACATAATTAGCTTAATAATATCAATAAATGCTAAATAATTCAATCCCAATGCTTAACTATGAATTTTCTATCATTCTTCCTAAAAAGTCAAAAATCGACCCTGGGCCCGCTTGGTCAAAACACGAGGTTCGAACCAAAACCCGATCACCCATTCACCCATGAGCCCGAATATGTAATTAGTTTTGAAATCCTACCTCAAAACGAGGTCTAAATTCCAATTATTCAAAAAGCCCTAACTTTACCCAAATCCCCAATTTTCTAACCTTAAAACCCTAGGACTCTTGATGATAATTAACGAAAAATATTAGAAAGTTGAAGGAAATTAGTTAGTGAACACTTATCTATGATTTGGGAAGACAATCTCTTGAGAAAATCGCCCTTGGTCTTCTATTTTTGTGAAGATTTCAAAAAGAATTCGGCTGAAGCTCTAACTTAAAACACATTGCCCGACCTGCGCAGGTGCGGAAAAATAGTCGCACCTGCGAAAATGGGCAAGGCTACTGAGGGCCACACCTGCAGAGGTTTATGCGCTTCTGCAGAAAATTGATCGCACCTGCGGAAAGGGGGCAGGCTGGGCTGGACTGCACCTGCGGCTGAAGGTACGCACCTGCAGCCCTAGGCTCGCTAGTGCGGGCACACCAGAACTGGTCCACCAGCAGTGATTTTCCAATTCTAAACACCCCGGAACCTACCCGAAACCCACCCGAGCCCTCTGGGATCTAAACCAAACATGAACACAACCTTATAAAAACATCCTACGGACATTCTCGTGCGATCAAATCGCCAAAATAACATCTTAAACAACGAATTTAGCATAGAATGCAAAGAAAAATCTTAAAACTTTCAAAGTTTCAAATTTCACAACTACGGGTCCGAATCACGTCAAATGATCTCTGTTTCTTACAAAATTTTACAGGGATCACTCAAATACTATATTAAACCTCTACAAGGCTCCAGAACCAAAATACGGGCCCGATACCAACAACTTCAAATGTAATCAAATTTCCAAAGACTTATAATTTTAGTAATACAATTTCTTTCAAAAATTTATTTCTCGGGCTCGGGACCTCGGAATTCAATTTCGGGCACACGCCCAAGTCTCATATTTTCCTACGAATCCTTCAGGAACGTCAAATCACAGGTCCGGGTCCGTTTACCCAAAATATTGACCGAAGTCAACTTAAATTCAATATTAAAGGAAAAATTAGCATTTTTCTCACTTTTTCACATAAAAGCTTCCCGAATATATGCTCGGGTTGCACACACAAAACGAGGTTAGATAAAAGGAGGTTTTCAAGGCCTCGGAACACACTTTTGGCTTATAAAATGAGAGATGACTTTTTGGGTCATCACATGTCTTTAATGGCGTCTCCAAGACCCATTGCATCTAAATGGATTTCAACATCCAACACCTATGTCATATAGTTCTTGCCCAAAATTTCAAGGGCAACGAACTTTCTTTTCATAACTTCAGTCATAATTAAAAGGAGAAGAAAAGTTATACATTAATCTTCTCAAAGAGCTTCTTGAGACGATAGAGTGTCGTGCTGATAACATGTTATGAAACAATAAAAGAACAAGAACAATATTGCAGAGAAAGAGAGAGGAAATTCTTATAGAATTTTGAAATGATTTATAATGGGGTAGGACCCCTCTATTTATAGGAAAAAAATTACTTAGCCACAAAGTAAAACTCTCTAAAAGATAGACATTCACTCTAAATAGAATTCTATTTATAGCCATTTTATTAATGAGATTTTATATATAATAATACAACAATCATCTAAGTGCCAAAAATATTGTTACATTAACATAATATGTGAATTCAAAATGAATATACATCATTAGAACTTACACAAATGATCAATTTTAGTCCTGTTAAGTAGATAATTATGTATTGTCGTTTAAAGGTATGTAATATGATGGTATCTTACCGAACACTTCTTTATAGACGATATTTTTTTTGTATATGTTTGCTTCTAGTGCTTTGGTTGCTCTGCCATAACCAAAACTCTTGTTGTCGATATTGATATCTCTTTTGAAAGTGCAACATATAGTTATTCATGTAAGAAAATAAATTATTGTAAGTATAGTCCGATATTTGGAATATAATTTCCTTGTGTTTTATTTATTATAATTACAAAACATAAACATATTGAAAATTATTTTCACAAAAATTCAAAAGGATATTCTTTTAAATTCAGAAGACGAAAGTTGAATTCGGGGATAAACACATACTTAGAAGCACATGACCAGTATCATAAGTTCTACATGTATGATTGTCAAAACTTCTATATATCATATGTGTACTATTACATAAGCTATTCAACGGATCTATGTTTTCAATAGCATGACGAGCATATTTGTCTTCAAAATTAACCTATATGCAATGAAAGACCAATTTTAACTTAGTCTATTATATATATGGTGACACTAACATATGTAAGAAATAATGAACTTGACAATAAACATGTATGGTGGAAGGTCATTTGGTATTAAAGTATTTAAGTATTCTTCTTGGTTGTAATTGTTGGCATCATCTTCTGCTGAGTCAAAACTAAAAAGTATTTTCTCTTTACCATAAAACTTAGTAATCAACCTTTTATTTAGTTGATCAACATATTCATTTATGCTAGCTAAGATAATGCTTTAGTTTCTATCATGTAATTACACAAGTTACGTTTTAATCTAATGATGGAAATATTTTCCTTATTAAATGCACTACTATTTCCATTGGGGTTGATAATCAAGTGTTATAGAAGAACCAAATCATCTTTTATTGGATGATCTTTTTCGTTTCCGGCGCGACGCAAGAAGTCATTGAATGTTGGAACTATTCTTACTTTTATATTTGAGTAATTTTCAATTGAGGCCACAAGTATAATTTTGGCAAGTTAGCTTTTACAGTTTTTGCTTTTGTCAATTTTGAAATTACTGATCGTACTTGACAAAAATCACCTCCCAAACTATTAATTTTTCACCAAACAGTTCGTTGATATCCAATATATCTCTAGAACTCTAGGTGATTGTTTCTATCATTTGACGCTTAGCCAAAAGCACTTCATCCCATATTTTCGCTTTTGCTTTCCTTATAAATTTAATATTATTATTCTGCTTTTATATATTTGTGAAGGTTATTTCAATTATTTTAAGAGGTATATTAAATCTAAAGTCAGTTGTACGGACTCATAATAAAATCATTGTTGGTACACCACTTGTTCTTGTTGCTAACAATATCATGCCTTCTGATCTAGCAATTTGCAAGTAATGCATGACATATGAATATTATTTCGATTCCTCCGGAGGCATCTATAAAGGATAGTCTCGCTATACCAGAGTCGATTTTTGATAATATAGTCTTGAAGCTTATTCTTGTTCAGAATTTAGCTTCGATTGTGCTTCCTCAAACACCGCCTTCTTAATATTATACTAATCTTTTTTACTTTATGATCTAATTTTTTTACTCTCTAACACTCGTTTTATGGAATGAAGTTATGTACCATAAGATTTCTTTTAACTTGAAAAATAATACTACTCATATGATGAATTTAATAAATAATTTAATTGAATTCTCTTTCTAAATAATTAAATAAAAGATTTGATTATTTCGTTTTAACATAAAAAATAATTTATTTTCTGTTGATTCAGATTCATAATATTAGTTCATCTCATGTTTGAATATTTAACAGTAATTATAGTTTTATCCATCATAAATTTTATTTTCAAAGAGTAAAAATATCGATATGACATTCCAATTTTAGATCTTTATGTTTGCAAAATTATTAGTGGTTTTGACTCGTACTAACCTTTTTCTTATATTTCTCACACATTTATATTCATAAAAATATACTTAGTTGTTCTTTAATAATTGGGTATGTTTTCTATATTACACGAAAAACTAATAATAAAAAATATTATTTGAGTAGGAAAGCAATTCAAATATAATATAGTAATCTATTATCGTAGGAACTGTTTTCTCAATTTTAATGCTTAATGTAATCCGTTTAACATTACTTTTATTTTTTCTTGGCATGAAATATTATAGAGTTTTAATGTATTAAGTTATGTATTAACATATGTCTTTTCTTCTAAAAATTGATTTCCTAACTATCCATGAAATCATTAATACATATTCACTCTTTTTTATTGCTTTAATTAGACACATCATTTTTTCACATGTTTGTAGTAGTGACAGAGGTAATTTCGAGATAATGAAATTGAATTATGATACTACCGTGATTGCTAACTTGTAGTATTATATGTCTATGGTCGAAAGTAATTATACTAATAGGATTTCTAACGTGTAGTATTATGTCTTAAAACTAATAGGATTATGAGACTAGTGTCTAGATTCCGATTATATCATTTTAATAAAATTTGCTTAATATTATAAGATTTTTTTTAAAACCGGTATTCTATTCATGCTTTTATAATAACTAGTTTCTACGTTCGAGCGGTGCACGGATATCATTTGTCAAATATTATAACGCGTACCAAAAATAAAAATAAAAATTTAATTGCATATATACTATAAAATTAATCATGCATATGAACGAACTTTAATAACCAGTTCCTTAAAACAATTTTTTTTGACAGAATATAACATGTAGTCTCATAAACTCATTAACCTTAAAAAAAAAGTTTATTAAACTCATCAATAAGGTTTTGACGCAATCAAAGGACAAAACAAAATTATTTGGACTCACATAATTAGAGATTAAAGTTGTAAAATCACATTAAGAATACAACAATACCTTCTTCTTTTTTAATGCAAAAATTTACTTTAGTTCAGACTTAATGATTCATGTTATGAGAGTTATTCTTCTTATTTTAAGATTCATTAATGACAGTGTCTAGATTGATTAATTATAATACGTATCCAATATTAAAATTGATTTACTATTTAGAAACAAATCTCATTAACAACTACCTTAAAAGAAGTAGTTTAATGCAATCTAACTTATTTGTTGTACCACACCAGTTTTCAAAAGTATTTCTTATTTGGACTTTTTTCTTTGCTTGTTTGATACTATAAGATATGGGAATTGATTATGACTTAAGAGCCTATTTGGAATTTCCTTCGGTAAAAGAACTTTAAACCAGAAAAGAATTGAAATTCTTAGTAAATTCGTTCAAAGTTATGTGCTTTCCATGTTTGGAAGGTTAGAAAGATAAGAATACATATTTTTTTCTGGTCCGAGAGAATATATATGTTCCAATATAATAAGGAATGATAAAGTTTAGTAAGGATAAAATATATGGCAAACTTAGAAGATTCCAGGTTCTAAATATTAGGCAATGGTATAAAATTGTTATATATTCAATATAACAATATTTAGTATAAATTCCTTCGGTATTAGTGTTACGATCCGGTCGTTCGTTACGTAGAACCTGCATCATAATTACTATTCTTGACTGGTCATATGTTGGTTATACTGTTATTGATGTGTTAGAGTTGGTAGGCAATCAGAATGATTGTTTTGAGAGTTTAGCCACCCAGTCCTTAAAAATAGCCTTAAAATGAAAAAAGTCAACTGAGGGTTGACTTATTGGTAAACGATCTCGGAATGCGGATTTTATGGATCGGATAGCTTCGTTAGGTGATTTGGGACTTAGGAGCGTGTTCGGAATATTTTTGTGAGGACCGGTGTAGAATTAGGCATGAATTGGCGAAAGTTAGTTTTTGGCGATTTTCTGTCGGCAGTGAAAAATAGGCTATCAGGGTCAGAATATAATCCCAGAATGTGGAACAGGTTCGTAATGTCATTTTCGATGTGTCTGCAAAATTTCAGGTCAATCGAAGTTGTTTTGGATAGTTTCGGCATCATTGGTGGATTTTAGAAATTTCAAAGTTCTTAGGCTTGAATCCGATGTAAATCTGGTGTTTTGATGTTAGTTTTGGTTTTTTGAGAGTGGAACTAAGTTTGAACAATCAATTATGATGTGTTGGTAACTTTGGTTGGGGTCCCGAGGGGCTCGGGATGGATTTCGGTTGGTTAACGGGCATTTTTGGACTTAGAGAATTGCTGGTTTTCTAGTTTTTGTGCAGCAGGGATCTGTGAATCGCGATCGCATGGAAAGACTTGCGATCGCGTAGAACACTTTGAGGGCCAGGAAAAATTTTGCATCACGATCGCGTGAATCGGGTTGCGATCGCGTAGGTTTGGAAGAAGGTGAAGTGCAATCGCGTGGGCTAGGTCGCAATCACGTAGGGTCATGACAAGCGCGTGGGGGGTGAGGTCAATTGGTCTTCGCGATCGCGTGCATTTGATTGCGACCGCATGAGGTTGAGCTGCTGTGAACCGCGATCGCGTGACTTTTTTCGCGTTCGCAGTGAAGAAATCACTGCAGTATATAATTAAACCTTCCGCGACTTAAACCCTTTTAATACCATTTTTGTACGGACATAGAGCTTTAGGGGCGATTTTTGAAGAGGGAAATAATTTTTCTTCATAGAGGTAAGTGTTTTGGACCTTAATACTCATTTATGGATGATTATAGAACATAATATCAGTGTTAAATTCACAAAAATCAGTAGAAAAGGGTGGGTTTAGGGCTTGAGATTTTGAGACCTTTAGGGATTGATTTGAGAGGTCAAACAAACTCCGATTTTAGTATTCTTTATATGTACGGAATCGTGGGATGATGAAGAACAGTTTGGTATAAAAATTTCTAACTTTCAGGACGTAGTCCCGAGGGTCGGATTTTTACCAAATTCGAGTTTTGGACTAAATTTGATATTTTTCTATTAGAATTTATTCCTTAAGAATAAATTGATGATGAAAATCTGAACTTGGTAGATTTGGAGCACTCAGAGGCTGGATTTAGAGGCAAAGGCACATAGGAATAGTATTTTAGTTGGTTTTGAGGTAAGTAACGTTTCCAAACATGGTTCTGAGGGTTCGAAACCCCGAGCTAAATGATTTATGACTACTGTTGAGGTGACGCACATGCCAAGTGACGGGCGTGCATCGAGTAATTGTAGCCTGGCTTATCCCATGGCACCGCTTAGTGATTATTCCATGATGATAATTGTGCTTCCATTAATGTGGTAATTTTTAACATGTTAGAAATCATGTTAAGTATAAATGCTAGGCTTCACGCTGGAAATACTGAAACCGAGTGGTTGTATATTGCTGTCTCATGTGGTGATTATTTGATGTCATATACCCAGTCCTGTTATAACATATCATTTCATATATCAGTCTCAGTATTGTTAATTACATGCATACTTATCATTGTTTCGGGTTGATGGAGGCATTTGTGATCCATGTGAGTGAGACTGAAGAGTAATGAGTGAGTGAGGCCGAGAGCCTATTATTGAGACAGTTATGAGAATGGACTGCACACTGCAGCGATATTTAAATCATGTCTTCATTGGCTTGATATGGCGCTTGGGCTTAGGGCCCCTATGGAGTCTTTACACCCCCAGTGAGCGCATTGATGTGAGGAATGGATCTTCCCTGGACATGGATCTTACTCGAAGTGTATGTTATGTGAGGGATGGATCTTCCCTGGGCATGGATCTTGTCCGAAGCTGATGTTATGAGAGGGATGGATCTTCCCTGGATATGGAAATTATCCGAGTGTTCTATTCTGGAGATGGATCTTCTGTGTGGGGGCAGTACTGGCCTTCTTCTTCAGTACAGAGTGACTACGGTCACCGGTGTTTATGCATATTCCGGGATGGAACTTCCCTGGGCATGAGAGCCATATATAGTACTAAGTGGACTTCTGTGGGAGAGCTGTGAACAACTAATTTTTGACCACACTAAAATGTTATACTATTTTAGTGTTAAATATTCCTTTTAGGCCTAATATTAATGTTTTAAACTTTTATCTTACAATTAGTAGATTTTATTTAATTAATATAAATAAATAAATAATAATAATAATACTCACATTCTTAAAGTGTGAATATATATATGGAGTGTCTTTTAATTAGAATTTTAATAAGTAAACTATTATATTTTTTTGCATAATTTAAACTATAGTGTAAATATTGAGTTTTCTTATTTTTATAGTTTCCTTTAAGTTTAAAGTAACGTCGGTATATATATATATATATATATATGATTTGCCATTTTTTTATCTAAGAATTAGAAAGAAAAAAAAAGTTTAAAAAAACGTAAAAAGAACAAAAAAAACGAAAAGAAATAAAAAAAAAAAAAATTGCAATAACAAACTTTATCTAAAAGTAAAAATCTGATTTTTAGCTAACTAATCCTATAACAATCCTAATTATCCCACTCCAACTCCAACTCCAACTTCAACTTCCACTCCAACTCCACCTCCAACTCCAACTCTAACTCCTCCATTCATCACACATATCTTATATATATATATATATGTTGGGTATGTACAGAAGGGGGAGGAAGAAAACAAAGAGAGGAAGAAAACAAAACAAGAAGAAAAAAGGAGTAAGAAAAGAAAAAGAGAGGCAGACGGCAAAGAAAGAAAAAAAAAAGAAGAAAAGGGAAAAGAACGGCAGAAAGGAGAAAAGGAAAACATAAATTTTTTTTTTTTTTTTTTTT
>ML542864.1:3259-26535 GCA_005239535.1 Nicotiana rustica
CTAACGGAGGCTCTCGGAGCCTCGAAACACAGATATAGCTTAAATTATGTAAGATGACCTTTTGTGTCATCACACGTACGGTAAAACCAATGTCAATAACAATTGAGAAAACAGTAATGAGAATTGAAAGAAAGCTTGATTGCATTAATGAAAGCTATTACAAAAGAAGGCAACTCGGTGTCGAGGGGGAGAGTCACCAGTACAGAGAATTGCTTGCTAGAAAGTTTTTGATTGATTGATCCCTCCTAATAATGCTTAAAAAAAATAAACCAAAGTTACAAGACTTGACCTAACTAAGCTAGAGGAACATAATGAAAGTACATGGAATAAAACTACTCTATATTTATAACGAAAAGGACTTAGTTTTCTACAAGGTAGATAGGTCCGTTGTCAGCAACTTTGTCTTTGGCATCACGATCTGCGTGCATGGCATTGTCGGCGCGCGCGGCGCTGTTGGCAGTTGCTTGCAGCTGGGCGCTAGCGAGGGATATCGATGGGGAGACAGAGGCACATGCGTGCTTGTCACTTGGCGCGGCCAAGACCAGGGGGCCGTCCGTGGTGCTAGGCATTGGGTGGCTTGCCAGGACGCCACTAGGCGCGTCCAAGGGGTCATGGGGTATGACTAGAAATCCGCCCATGACATTCTCCCCCACCTGAGTTAGCGACGTCCTCGGCGCCTTACTTGCAAAATAATATTCAATTAGCACAATGAACTAGCAAGTCTAGAAAATGATACTTAAATACGAATCACTGGACGAGGCGTGAGACACTTCTTAATATGCTTCACTAAGCCATAAGTGCCATGATACTTTGGATGACAATTATAAACTCGACCACAATGAAGACACTTTGCTTTGCGGGCTTCTTCATTTACTTCAACTAGCTCAAAATTTCCCAAATAGGCGATCTAGCTTTAGGACCACGAGGCATAGTTGAACCTACAAAAAAAGAAAAGATCACAAGTTAATAAAATATTTTTAATTATAAATAACAAAAGAATATCATAAAACAAGCAAATCTTTAAACTTACCACTTGTTCCAAGTATGCATCAACAATCCTAGTATCTCTTTCAACAATGCAAGTTTCTCTTCCGCTCGTTGCCATATCTAAATATAATTTGATAAAGTGTGTCATTTAAACTTACAAAGTAAACTAATTTTCACTAAAATACTCATGTAACGCAAAATCTTACCAAGTTCAATTTGCTCAGGAAACTCCAAATCTTCTTCAACATTAATAGGAGTACCCTCACATCTAAACCGATCTTGAACACAAACAAGACTTTGCACCAATCGAGGAGTCAATGAACTCCTAAATGAATCAAGAATGCGTCCACCGGTGCTAAATGCACATTCCGATGCAACACTTGAAATTGGAATGGCCAATACATCACGAGCTAGCTCAGATAGAATAGGAAATCGAGGCGCATTAATTTTCCACCAATCTAAGATTTTAAAGTCATCAGAATCATCAGACAATGGCTCTTGTCCTTCACCAATATATCTTTCCAACTTAGATTTAGCACCTACACTTCCGGAGTCTTCCTTTTGCCTTTTCAACAATTGCTTTGTTCTCACAGATTTTGTTCTTACATTCCCACTAGATGGCTCAGATGTGTCATCAGATGAAGTAGATTTAGATGGAGATGATTGAAGATAACATCCTTTGGAATATGTTTTTTGATACTCCCCAAATAAAGAATTCAAATAAGCATCCACTTCGGCAGTTAATTTCTTCCCTGGTCCCTCCCCGAACATTTCCTCAAGTGCAAAACTAACATACTCTAATTTGTTATGAGGATCTAATACAGAAGCAATGAATATCATTTTGTTCATCTTTTCCGGTTCACCCTAATATTTTTTAATCTTTTCTTTCATCTCCCCTGCCATCTTACTCAAATTAGTATCATCACTAGCTAAACAAGCTTTCAAATGACTATCAAGCTCACATATATCCTCAAAATGACAATTAGAAGTGACATAACGTGAACCTGAAACTTTAACCGTGAGCTTGTGAAATCTTTCAAGAAACATTATCACGTTTCTCACATTCACCCAATCATCACATACAAATGGACCTGCAACATTCCCATCTTCACAAACATGGGTACAAAGATGAGTAGAAAAGCCGTCATCAAAAAGATGAAGCTTGTCAAAGGCCCTCTCAAAGTTTTGTGCCGTTTCCAACATCAAGTAGGTGGAATTCCACCTTGTAGGAACATCCAAACACAANCGTACAAAGATGAGTAGAAAAGCCATCATAAAAAAGATGAAGCATGTCAAAGTCCCTCTCAAAGTTTTGTGCCGTTTCCAACATCAAGTAGGTGGAATTCCACCTTGTAGGAACATCCAAACACAATGTTTGCTACATTCTACCTCTTGATGTGCACAGCATTCCCTAAACTTTAAGGTCCTTTGCGAAGATGATCTCACATACCTCATAGCTTGTCTAACACGTTTTACAGAAACATCAATTTCCTTCAAACCATCTTGCACTTAGATTAAGTATGTGAGCCATGCATCTCACATGAAGATGCTTACCACTCATCGAATTAGTTTCCCACATATCTAGTTGTTTAGACAATATTTTGACAATGACATCATTCGAAGAAGCATTATCACCAGTAACAATGAATACCTTATTCAATTTCCATTCAAGCAAATAATTACCAATAACTTTTGCCATTTCGTCACCCTTATGACTAGAGATAGGGCAAAAATTTAGTATTCTTTTATGCAACACCCAATCTCTATCAATAAAATGACCCGTCAAACACATATAGTTAATTCTTTGTAACGAAGTCCATGTGTCTGTGGTAAGGCAAATTTTTGGTTTTACTTCCTGAACTTTTTCATTAGCTTAAGCCTTTCTTCATTGTAAACTTGAATACAATCCCTTGTAATTGCCCTACGAGAAGGAACATTAAATAAGGGTTGGGCTACGCTCATAAACTTCTTAAAGCCTTTCTTTTCAACAAAGCTAAAAGGTAGTTCCTCCGTAACTACCATCTCAACTAAAGCCCTCCTAACTAGTTCTTGTTCAAATTTCCAAATCACCCCACCATTAGTTTGCCCATCCTGTTGAAAACACAATTGTGTTTTCCGTGGTATTTTTGGACACTTCTTTAAATGAGTATTCAATGATGTTATTCCATTCAATCGTGAATCATCCTTATAATCACGACCAAAATGTTTACACCTTGCTTTATCACCACCATTATCATCTTTAAACTTTTCAAAATGATCCCAAACAGTTGATCTAGATTGTACGGATTTTCTTTTTTTTGGGCCTTGACTAGTTTCAACTGAATTTGTAGGTGAAGAAGTAGGCTCGCTTTCAGATGAACCCACCTCACTTACTCTAATTTCAACTTCTGCCATCTATAGAAAGTCAAATGAAAATAGAATTAAGGTAAAGCAACCATAAAAGACTTAACACTAAGCATACCAAAAACACACTGTTTTTGTGATAAAGGGACTAAGCACTAAGCAGACAAAAAAATACACACAAATTCAATCACTGTTTTTGTGATAAAGGCATAAAGCAACCATAAAAGACTTAACATCAGCAGGTTAAATCCTAAATTTCATACAAATGAAGAGATCGGATTATAAACATTTACACAATAAATCCTAAATTTCATACAAATAAAACCAAATACAGTAAACCTCAGATTTCATTTCAAGCCCATAACTTCTGAGCTTCGAAATACTTTGGTTTTAGACTTTTAGTTCCAATATAGAAAAATGCCTCTCAATAGAAGGTGTTCTAAAAGTCGCACTAACCTGAGGATGAAGGAGAATGACGAGCAACGAGCTGAGGAAGAAGGCGCAACAGTCGTCGACGACGAGTCGCAGCAGGAGTCGCAGTAGTCGCAGTCGCACTCGCACAGGAAGAAGCGAAGAAAAAGTGAAACTGTGAAAGAACCCTAAATGAAATCGAGTCGCAACAGCCTATTTTATTGATTCTTATATAGAATTAGATTTTGGACTGAGTAAAGGTATTGGGTAATTTCTGATTTGGGCTTCAGAGGTAATAAGTTATTGGGCTTCAAAGGTAAATAGGTAAATAGGACTAAAGTTCTGGTGGGTGGGCTGCCTGCTGCGTATCTATACAGTATACTCTAATCTAATATCCAAAATTTCGGCTTTTTGGTTAAACCGATAACCAAAACACCAAAATTGTAAACCGAACCAAAAATTGAAAATTTATAATTAAAAAATCGTGCACCGACCGAAAAACCGATTAAACCGGAACCCAAAAACCAAAATTCACGGTTCGGACGATTTTTTCGGTTCGGCCGGTATTATGCCCACCTCTACTTGGCCAAATCAGGGAGGGCCAAGACGGGGCTACTAGACATAGCCGTTTTTAATGCGTTGAAGGCCTCCGCTCGCCTAGGACCCTAATCCCAAGGCCTGACCTTCTTGAGGAGTTCTGTCAATGGCATTGCGATGAGGAAGTAATTTTTTACAAATCGCCAATAGTAGTTGCACAGGCCAAGGAACACCCTCAAGGCATGGATATCCTTGTGCGACGACCAATATGTGATAGCTTGAATCTTTTGCTGATCCATTTTGATCCGCCCTTCTTCAATGAAATGTCCGAGAAAGTTAATATGTTTTTTAGCAAAGGATCACTTGGATAGCTTAGCATATAATTTGTGCTCCCGCAATCGGGCTAAGACCTTCCGCAAGTACTCCAGGTGTTCTTCCAGTGTTTGGCTATAAACCACAATGTCATCCAAATAGACCACCACGAATTCGTCAATTTACTCTCAAAAGACTTGGTTCATCAGGGTAAAAAATGTGGCTGGAGCATTAGTCAAGCCGAACGGCATAACTAGGAAGCCGAACGACCCATATCTTGTCACACACGTCGTCTTGTGTTCATAACCCTCAGCAATTCGGACTTGCCAATACCCTGTCTTCAGGTCAATTTTCGTGAACATCGTTGCACTCCCCAATCTATCGAACAAGTATGCCATGAGCGAAACAGGATACTTGTTTTTCACAGTGATTTTATTTAGAGCCCGATAATCCACACAAAGACGTAGACTACCATCATGTTTCTTTGCGAAAAGCACAAGGGACCCATATGGGGACTTTGAGGGTACAATGATCCCTGTGTCTAGCATCTCCGTCAATTTTCTCCGAAGCTCGGTGAGTTTGGGTTATGACATTCTATAAGGTGCCCGGGCAGGTGGCCTCGCACCGATATCCCCCACTTCTTCTAGGGTCGTCGTTGTTAGGCTGGCCTCCTTTGTATCCCGCTCGGACATGCGGTTGAGGCATATCCTTTCGAGTGTCCACTTGATAGTCCCCAAGGCATTCCGCTGCTTGGATTGCCTTGGGTAGGGTATATACCCTTTGTCTTTGCAGCTCCATGCGGGCATAAGGTTTCAACCCTTCCTGGAATGTGAAGAGCTTGTCTTTGTCCCCTATGTCACAGATGTTCAGCATGAGTGCGGAGAATTCTCGCACGTAGTCCCGCACTGATTTGGTCTGGCGGAGCTCCCGTAGTTTTCTCCTTGCATTATACTCAATATATTCGGAGAAGAACTGTAGGCGTATAGCTGCCTTTAGTTCTGCCCATGTCTCCAGAACATCTTCACCGGCCCTGGTGGCTTCGTACTTCACCTGCCACCAGAGTTTAGCATCATCCTAAAAATACATGGCAGTAGTTGCTATCTTCCTGGCTTCTTTTAGGCCTGCCACGTCATCGAAGTACTGCTCGATGTCGAAGATAAAATTTTCCACTTCTTTAGCATTCCTAGCTCCACTGTATGGCTTTGGCTCAGGAATTTTCAGCTTTTGTGCCATGGGGGCGAGGTTCACATCACCCCCGATTTGATTTCCACCTCCTCGAAGAAATCCTTGTAGAGCAGCATTGACAACATTGAGCTGGCCCGTCAAGTTGTATATAGTTTGCTGCATGGCAGTCACCCTGTCTGTCTCTTGTGCCTTGTAGGGTAAATCCTCGGTGTGCTCCTGTTGGAGGCCCTCGAATTTGCCAAAAATTTGGCTGCCTCAGTAGCTGCTGTTTGCCGGTCTCCTTCAGAGTCGCGACTGATGTTTTCTATGTCAACTTCGGCCTGGATCATTCTGCGGTCCAGGTCGTCCAACCTTTACACTAGGCTGGTTCTTAGTTTCTGTCACGACCCCAAATCCTAACAGGTCGTGATGACGCCTATCGTGGAACTAGGCTAGCCAACCATCACATTACTACGCATTCGTTCTATTATAATAATTCACAATTCAATAATAAACAGCAAACATAGCATAAAATAACTTCTTTAAGTCTTAGCGCCCCAATAATAGTCTAAATAACTCTAACCAAAACCTCCCAAGACTGGAGTCAACATGGTCACGAGCATCTACGAAATAATACTAACTCTACTAGTGTCTTAAATAAGGTCTAGGAATGAAATTCTAAAACTGAATAAGGAAGGGAAATAGAGAAGCTGTGGACGTTGGACAGCTACCTCGAAATCCCGTAAACTGTTGCTAACGAACAGAGACAGCTACTGCTCCGAGCCGGTACTTGGATCTATGCACAGAGGCACAGGGAGTTATGATGAGTACGCCAACTCAGTAGTAATAAAAATAAATCACAGTCTGAGAAATAAGAAACACACAGCACAGATACACCAATTCACAAAACAGTAAAACACCAAGTCACCGTAATGTATTTTCATCAAATACATAAGTTCAAAAACCAATTTCCAGAAATCCTTTGAAACAATTATAATTTCAATATATCTCAGTACAACTCTACGTAAAAATCAGATTGAAAAACGAAGTGAATCATAGTTCAAAAACTCAGTAAAATCATCATAAATCTGCCCCTCGGGCCATAATCATTTCTCGTAACAATTTCCCTCAGTATCAGCCTATCAGGCAACCTCACAGTCACTCAATATAAGACCATCAGGCAACCTCACAGTCACTCAATATAAGACCATCAGGCAACCTCACAATCACTCAGTATTAGCCCATCAGGAAACCTCACAATCACTCAGTATCAGCCCCGCGGGCAACATCACTCATTAGGTACCTGCGCTCACTGGGGGTGTGTACAGACTCCGGAGGGGCTCCTACAACCCAAGCGCTATAACATGCCACAACATGGCATAAATCACACACAATATTGGCCCGCAGCCTCTCTCATATCACAACATCCTCACTATAATGGCCCGCAGCCTCACTCAGTCAGACAATCTCAATATGCCCTTCAGGCCATAAATATACCGGGTTCTCGACCCAAAAATAGTGTTTCATTTTTAATAAATAGTATCAAAATACTCTGAGTGTCAAAACAATTATCAAGAAAGGACTGAGTGAAAATCATAATATAACAGTGAGGAAAATAGTAAAATCAGCCCTCAAGGTGTAAACAAATTGGCACTAGGCCCCAAACATGACTTACAACCCAAAACATATCAATTATATATCAATACTATTAAGCATAGGCTTTAAAATCGATTCGCAACTCAATAGTTTCCTAAATAGGAAATATATTTCCAAAGTTCCAATCTTTGCATTCCAAGAGCCATGAAAGGGTGCATAGTCCGGGATTTCATACCCTCAGGACAGGATTTAAAGACATTACTTACCTCAAACTAGCCCGAAAACTATTCTGCAATACGCTTGCCTCTCGAATCAACTCCCGAGTGCTCCAAATCTACCAAGTTCAGATTTTTATCATCAAATTATGCTTAAGGAATGAATTCCAATTGAAAAATAACTTTTTTTGCTCAAAACCCGAAATCGGTCAAAACCCGACCCCCGGGCCCGCGTCTCGGAACTCAAAAATTTTATACCAAAATGTTCTTCGTCATCTCACGAGTCCGTACACATAAAGAATGCTAAAATCAGAGTTTGTTTGACCCCTCAAATTGACCCCTAAAGGTCTCATAATCTCAATCTCTAACCCCACCTTTTTCTACTGATTTTCATAAATTAAACACTGAGATTATGTTCCTTAATCACCTATAATCAAGTTTTAAGGTCCAAAATACTTACCTCTATGATGAACACTGATTTTCCCTCTTCAAAATCATCTCAAAAGCTTCTTCCCGTTCAAAAATGGTGTTAAAATAGGTTAGGGTCGCGGAAAGATTTTAATTTAACTGCCCAGTTATTATTCATTGCGATCGCGCACCCACTTTGCGATCGCGGAGCACAGATTTTCATCTGCCCAAAAACACTCTCTGCGATCTCAAACATAGCCACGCGATCGCAAAGCTCCTGTTCCTTAACTAATGCGATCTCCATCCCCATCACGCGATCGCGAAGGACAAATGCCCTTCTTCACGCGCCCGTCATTTACTCTATGCGACCGCAAAATGCTCCCCGCGATCGCAGAGTTCAACCTGCCCATGCTCTGCGATCGCAGACCTTTTTACGTGATCGCAAAGACAAATTTTGCCTGACTTGACTTTACCCTGCGCTATCGCATATACTCCTACGCAATCGCGATGAAGGAATTTCAGCTGTCACAACACCAGAAAAACAACAGTCTTCCTCAAGTCCAAATGAGTTCGTTAACCACCCGAAATCAATCCCGAGCCCCTTAGGACCCCAACCAAATATACCAACACGTCACATATGATCATTCAAACTTAGTTGCACCCTCGGCACCAAAACTAACATCAAAATACCAAAATCACATCGGATTCAAGCCTAAGAACTTTGAAATTTCTAAAATCCACCAACGATGCCGAAACTATCCAAAACAACTCCGATTTACCTGAAATTTTGCAGACATATCCAAAATGACATTATGAACCTGTTCCAACTGTCGTAATTCCATTCCGATCTCAATAGCCTATTTTCCACTGCCGACTGGAAATCGCCAAAAACTAACTTTCGCCAATTCAAGCCTAATTCTACACCGGACATCAAAAAAATATTCCGAACATACTCCTAAGTCCCAAATCCCCTAACGAAGCTATCCGAGCCATAAAATCCGCATTCCGAGGTCGTTTACCAATAATTCAACTCTTAGTTGACTTTTCTAATTATAAGGCCCTTTTTAAAGACTAAGTGGCTAAACTCTCGCTACAACTATTTCGATTTCAAGCGTACCAACTCTAACACATCAGTAACAGTATAACCATCCTATAACAAGTCAATAACAGTAATTATAATGCAGGTTCTACGTAATGACATACTGGGTCGTTACAGTTTCGGCACCGTATCCACGATGGGTCGTAATACGTCATCTGTCTCTTCAAGGGACACAATGCGGTCCCCATGATTCACCATGGTCAGAAATGGTGGTAATGTCAATGCGTCCCCTCGTCCAATGTCGAGCCTAGGCTCTGATACCAACTGTTACGCAGCGCCTTCCTGAGATTCCCTGGAAGGGCGACGTAAAGCTAGGCAACTGATGTCAGTGCAGTTGTTGAACGCCAAGTGAGTTTCCCTCCGTGCGCTAGAAGAGATTGTCAAAGCCGTACGCGAAAACCAATGTCAAGAACAATTGAGAGAACAATAATGAGAATTGAAAGAAAGTTTGATTGCATTAATGAAAGCTATTACAAAAGAAGGCAACGTGGTGTCGATGGGAAGAGATACCAGTACAGAGAATTTCCTTCTAGAAAGTTTTTGATTGCTTGATCCCCCTAATAATGCTAAAAAAAATGAACCAAAGTTACAAGACTTGACCTAACTAAGCTAGAGGAACATAATGAAAGTAATGGAATACAACTACTCTATATTTACAATGAAAAGGACTTAGTTTTCTACAAGGTAGAAACAAGTCCGTTGTCAGCAACTTTGTCTTTGGCATCACGATCTGCGCGCGCGGCGCTGTTGGGAGCTGCTTGCGGCTGAGCGCTAGTCGAGGGATATCAGTGGGGCAACAGAGGAACATGCGCGCTTGTCACTTGGCGCGACCAAGACTACGGGGCCGTCCCTGGCGATAGGCGTTGGGAGGCTTGCCAGGACGCCACGGGGCGCGTTCAATAGGTCATGGGGTATGGCTGGAAAGCCGTTCATGACATTACTTATACTTTGGAGTAAGTTACAATACAAAAACAAACTAAAATTTACTTAAGATATTAAAGATTTAATGACCTTAAAATAAGATCATACACAAAATACACAAATTATTTATAAGGTAAGAAATTGAATAATCAGTAAAAAAAAATTTAGTAGCAAGAATAATAAAGTCATATTAGTATTGACAAATTGACCAAACAAATATTTTATACGTAATAAATATTTTTTTATATATTTAAACTTAATAAGAACAAATCTTAACATGAAAAAAATATATATTAAATTCAGACAAACTAATGAAAAGCCACATGTCAATGTCATAAAATTTAGTATTGAATAATATAATAGCAAAACTAAGGAACTAATAGAGAAAACAAATCAATAAATTCATAATACAGAAAAGAAGGTTAAAATTTATTTAATTTTTTTTTGATATGTGAAGATTTTGTTTAAGTATGATAAGAAATGACATGCACGTCGATAAGGCCATATAACTAAAATCTAATAGATAAAAGAAAAAATTTAAAATATTAAATAATAAAAATAAATTATACATAATGTGAGGATATTTATAATAAGAATTAATTTAGAAAATAAAATAAATCAAGTATACAATACTCAAAACTATTATTGATAAATTTAAATAATTTAAATTTTTTAAGCAATAGTTTAAAAATATAATAAATATTTAGTTTAATATCAAATAGTTACATATCTATCTACATATATTAAAAACAGTAGTGGACAAGAACATTAAACAAAGTGTAAAGTTAATAAAATAAGAAAATGAAAACGTGATAATATTACATATTAGATAACATTATAGCGGAAGTAAGAAAAAGTAAGGAAAAAACCATTTGAACTCGAGATTAAAAAGTTCTTAAAGTTATTATGAGAATACTCAAAATATGGATATGATCACAAAATTCAAATTTTGCTAGATAAAGAAAAATAAGAATTTGATATCAAATTAAAAATTTTATATACGAAATAAATATCTCTTGTAGGTAATTTTACTAATGAAACTAAAAGCTAAAATTTTATCTTGAAACTAGAAGAGAACGAAAATTTAATTGCACGTAATAAAGAAAATAATTATAAGAAAATTGAATAGATTTGACTAAATAAAATAACTTATGTATTAATTTTTAGACTAATTAAAAATTATATTTTTAAATAAAACGTGATATTATTTGAGTATCAGTCAAAAAGAATCGTGTAAAAAATTAATTAAAATTTCTTAGTAGGGAAGAGAATGTATAAAGAGGAAATATAGATAGTGTGATGATACTTATATTTTAAATTTACTTAAATATATGAAATAAATTATTAAATAATACTAAAAAATATTATTGATAAATTTGAATGATGAAAGAGTTTCGAGTATGAGAATAATAATGTTAGAATACATTAAATATTAAGCATAAAAATTATATTTATTGGTGATTCTTAATAGGGTCATAAGCAAGACATTAAGCCAATTTAAAAGCTAATAAAAGGTACAATATAACAATATTAAGTAATAAATAATACAATAACCATAGGCAAATAACAAAAAGAGAAAATATTTATGTCTAGAAATATAGAAGGATAAGACTTATTTGAGCTTGAGATGAAAAATAAAACGGTAGTAAGAATTTTTCTAAAATAATGACTTATTAGGCTCAAACAAGATAGATTACATCGTTATATTTTTAATATTTTTTAATATTGCCCGTAAATAAAATGCAAAGTACAAAAATCAAGGAATTAGATTATTACGGTATAAAAAAAAGATAACATGTTATCCACTATGAGATCTGAAAAATGATTTCAAGTTCTGCTTCTTAATTAATATCTAATAGTTATTTATAATTTCTATATATAAGGTTTAATTTTAAGGTTATTTGCACATAGTTCAAATATTCAAATCATAATTTGATGTTGTTTACGTCCGCGCATCGCGCGGTTACTAATACTAATTTTATTTAAGTAATAATACAATACAATAGGTAACAACCGTCCAAACAAGCTGGCGAGTTATTCTTTTTGAAAAATTGGCATCCTACACAAGACATAACAATAATTGGCAATTTTATAGCCTTACATTAGGTTTGGAAAAGATAGCCCCAAACAATTGGCATTATATAACCAAATCCTTAAAAAACTACTCTCTTATATATTCTCTCTCAAAAAAAACTACTAGCTTATTTTGGATTCCCTCCCCTTATCTCAAAAATCAGTGGGATGAAAAGGTAAGGTTGATGTCACATCAGAGAAATCAGAAGCAAAAACTAAGAGATAAAAAATATATTTCAACTTTAGTTTTCTTCTCTCTTCTTTTTAGGTTGGATTGAACGAGTGGGTGTGATTGAAATTGGTTAAAAATACCTTAACGAGACTATATACAAAATATGAGAAAGATTAGAAGTGATTTAGATTGGTTTCAGGTAAAACATCAGACATAAAAATCCAACTGCGACATGTGTATATCGCGTCGTATATCGTGTACATCAATGTATATCATAGATGGAGTTTTAAGGACGTTTGTGTATATCAGTTTGTATATCGTGTATACAACACATTTTTTATGGAAGCCCGTGCATATCACATTCTATATCGTATATTTAACACAAATTTTCATGAATATACACAGATACAGATGATATACATAAGATATACACGAGATTCAATAGGGAGTCGTCCTGAACTTGAGTTTTCAATCTGAAATGTGTTATACAAAGAAGAAAAATAAAATTTTAATATATTTTATCAATATAAACATTATTAATATATTATACACGATGATATAAAAATAATACAATTATTAATGTGTTATATATATATATTTGCATATACAAATAAAAACAAGAAAAATAATTGGAAGTCTTTTCGGGTACTATTGAAGGAAATGGAACCTAATTATTAGGATGATGGTTTCTATGACAGAAGAGAGAGAGGATTTTAAATATGTTTTACTATTTTTAAGGAAAATAATTTTGATGGGACTTATTTTTTAGTTGGTGGTTGAACCATTAGAAGAGAGAATAACTTTAGGCTACCATATGCCAAAAATCCTCTAACGTTAGTTTTTTGTGCCAATTGTTTGACCAGTTGTTAGATTGCAATGTTTTCTTAGCATGACAATGCGATTAATATATATATCCAATCATAAAAAAGGTATAAGGGGATCTTACCATGCTCGAATAAGACACATACACACACAAATATATTTCATAAGATAAGTATAACGGAAAATTCAACTTAGGAAACTATCATGAAATAATAATAGAATTTAAAAATAAATAAAGCTAGCAAAAAATAGGATGTTGTAGGAAGGGATCATAATCATCTGAATGTGTCTCATATATATATATAGACCACATTGATATATATTTTCTTCATTGTTGAAGAATTATTATGAGAACTTTTATTATTCACTATTTTACAATTATCATAATGATGACTATTATTATTTTAGTCTTTGGCACGTCCACGTTCATTGGTCAACTACTTGTCTTCATTTAGACTTATTATGTACTGCTACCACATTCACTTCAAGAATGGAGCACATCAGGTGGGACAAGCTTCATACTTTTTCATGAAGTCATCATTATTTCATCGATATCGTGTATTGGGACTACAACCTAATGCCTTACCCATATAAAGGCATGTTACACCATAATGAGTTGGGACTCAAACCCAATTATTATCATCTTGGTGTACCAAGACTCGAACCGATGTCTTACCCTCATGGTGCGCTGGTACTTGAGCCTACAGTCTTACCCTTAATCAATGTCATAATAGGCCAAAACGCACTATGAATCACCCTTCAGCCTTTAAAAATATTACCACTTCATAGTGACCATTTAATTTTTTCCCGAACTTTACTTAAGAGTTTGCATGGATCATTACCATGAACAACAATATATGACATGGTTAAATATAAAGGAGATAGTACAATCTTAGACATATAATTCACATACATGAATTTAAATGTGCTAGAAGCATGACTATTAAGAAAGGCCTTTGTACTAAATAGAATGTTATAAAATTTCACTATCAATCTTTTGTGAAGAAAAATAACTCTTGTCTATTGCTTTTCCAGATCATAATTAGGATAAAAAGTTAAATAATTATCCACCAAGATAACCAAAGACTAGTGTTTTAGACTACAGTTATCTAATCTTTATATGTCGATAATTCACATAATGCATACCGTAATGATTTTCAAGGCACATTATTTACTGTTAGAAAATAATATTAGACATTCACTAGGAATATATGAATGTTTTTCACTAAGCAAGTGAAATGCCTTCCCAGATTTCATTAGCTCTAGAGAAACCAGTTACCCGACGCTAAAAGGGTATGAGTAAGCCCAACCATGAAAGTTAGAAACACCTACCACTATTTGATGTAGAATGAGTCACTCGTGCTGATAACGTGTTAAGAAACTTATTTCAAAGTAATAATATGAAATTAGAAAATACAAGAGATGTAGAGAGGAAAAGAGGGGAGATTCTTATTTCTTGTAAGTGTTTCAAGTGTCTACAATGTGATGCCCAAACCCTCTATCAATTATATGATGACATTGAGGTAATACAATAGGATGTCATGAACATGGTACTAACTATTGAGATCATGGAAGAAGATCGTGGAGGAGGTTATGAAGGCGAGGGAGTTATGACCATAATGGTAAGAAGTAGTGAGAGGTTAACTACATAATGGAGAAGAGTAGTGAGAGTGACTTTTTTAGGAGTTATAGAGTTCAAATATTCCTCCACCTCATACCTCAACACCGGTTACAACACTATCATCTCCTGCCTAACCACTAACCCCATCTAAACAAATGGAAAATGTTCGTTCTCCTCGCTCACCCGAACATGGGGACATTGAGAACACCTTCCTGGCACCCGTTCGAAACCTTGATGGTAAACGTAGCATCACTCTTTCGATTTCTAATGAGTGTTACTTACGCTGCTGGTGGGAGTTTCCAACTACTTGGATCCAAACAAGGACCGACAAAAGATGGACACTCTTTCTGCAGAGTATTTGATCAACAACAACTTGCACTTTGTTGCTTAGGTATCATCTTACTCTTATTTTCTTTCCTTTTATTTTACTAAACACTATCCTCACTATCTTGAATCTACCTTTCAGACGAGCCTCTTTGCTTCTAAGGGCTTGCACAAGATGATTCAAGCCAAAGAAGAACGTGCCACTGAGCGGGATCCCATTTTCGTTGAACGAGATCAACTTGTTGGATAAGAACGTGCCTTGATTTAGAGGCAAGACTTTCTCATATGGGCGAGCTTATAGCCCTGTTGGACAAATCGGAGCAAGAAAAAATAATTCACAGCTAAGAGGTCGCTCAACTGCATACGAAACTTGAGGAGTTAAAGGCCAAGTGGACTGAGCTGCAAGATGTTGTAATTACGGCAGCTGAGCATGAGTCTGCTTCAACAGAAGAAATCAATAATCTGGAAGTAAGCTTATGTTACAAAATCGAGGAGGCTACTACGACCGAGGAGAAAATAGCTAGAACGGAAAAAATGTTGAAAAAGGTCATGGAGCATAACTGCGAACACGCGAGGACAAATACTGAACTTTGCCGGAACTATGACATCGTAAGGGCTAAAAAATGAACAACTGCAGTCAAGAATCAAGAAGCTTTGAGCCAAACGCCAAGATCAAGAAGAACCTTTCCTTCTTGATAAAACACATACAAATTATCATATACGGAGAAAGACTTTGGTGGAGGCCAAAGAAGGCATTGCAAACATGGATGGATGCATTGCTGAGGCTCTTAAATTAAAGACGGTTGCCTTCGATAACATTTCTGCTCGTCCCACTGCTTCAAGTTATTCGAGCATAAGTTCTGAGTCTTCAGGAACAGAAGAGGAAGCTGAAGAAGAGGATAATGATGAAGGTACTGAACCTGATGCGGAACAACCTTCATCTGCAAAAAATGGAGAAGATACTTCTCTTCCTTCGAATTACGCCATGAAAATAGATTAATATAATATATATTTTTTCTTTTTGTAACTATGCTGAAACTTCTATTGAATTTGGAATTTTAAGAAATAAAGACATATTTTTCTTAATTTCTGTGCAAAACATATTTGATAAAGTTCGGAAATTTTTTAAATCGGATCACTTTGATTCTTGACATTCATATTTTCAGTGCTTACCCTTTAACTATGAGGATTTTATAAGAGAGGACCCTTATGTTTACGGTGCTCTCGAAAATGATGTTTCCTGTTCATTTCGGCACAAGCATTTGAAGTTTAGTTAACTTTCAAATGAAAAAGAACTTAACATATCATTTGGATAAGAAAAAGGATAAAAACAAAAGGAATTTGATTTAAACCTTTTATTTCTAAAGGTAAATTTACGTAAATATTTATTTGTTTAAGTAAATAAATATGCCAATACATGTGGCTAACTTGTACAACTAATTTCTAAGGGCTAATCATGCAGTCCCTGATCCTGATAAGGTATAACTTTTGGTTCTAATAGTCCCCGGTCTTTATGACACTTTTTGTGATTTGATGTACAATAGTTCCCCCTAGTGTTCAGATTCTAAGTATGAGAATTCGAACACTAGAGTTCTTGATATTGTCGATGATCCTTCTTCGTAGTATGCTTTACGTTGCTGCCTCATTAAAATCCTTGCACGAAAAAATCAATTGGGACAAATGTTGGACGAAGGGAAAAGTGTAGCACATACATTCAGTATCAACAAGGTCTTCAATAGTAATATTGTATACGGTCAAAATCGGGGAAGGCCGATTTTAAGGCTCCTACGGCGTTCCAAGGCCGGTCTCGATGGGATCGGAGCAGAATCTGAGGGTCGACCCTGATGTGCATCCCTTGAGAAAGGATATCGAAGGCTCATCCCAGCATACCTCAAGGCAGGATAAATATCGAAGACCGTCATGGAAAGCCGGAAAATTCCCAAGGGCACGTGGTTAGAGCTGACAAGGTCTGCAAGACTAGTACGAGTCCGTACTGAGCCATTATACAGTTGTACCAATAGCATTTTTTGCAATAATTAGACATGTACTATGTTGGAATTCTCCCTTCCTATATAAAGGGGACCCCTGTCATTTTGTGACACACATGAATATTCATTACAATAGAACATTCTCTACTTTTCTTGCTTAAACGTGCTCAACAATTACTCTAGAGATTTATTGCTCTTTATTTATTGTCTTCATTAATTATTCTTCATTTATTGCCCATTAGCCTCAAAAGGCTATCCCCGAGGCCCCCAATATCATTGTTTCTTCATCGACTGCTCATTACTAAGCGTTACATTTCGACCTCGAGGCCCAACTTCAGTGAGCTCGAGGCCCAGCCTTGTGACAATCTTGTTTTGCATATCTTATTCTTCTTACTCACACTTTGCACTTCTCATCTAACAACTAGTATTAAGATAAATCACATATTTTTAGAACTACAAATCAAATATAATTGTTAACACCATTTTCAAGGTAAATAGTTTGGCGTCCACCGTGGGGCTAAAAATAATAGTGATAGTTTTAGTGCTGGTTAACACAAGTTATTATTCACACTTTTTCTTGTCCAAGAATCTTTGATTTCAGGTAAAAAACAAAATGTCTAACTCAGTGAATGCACACGAGAACAACGGTCTTGGATTTCATGGAGAGAACGGGGCAGCTGCTTCAGCGCCGGTGTACCACTGCAAAACCCTTAGGTGGCACCAACACAAATCCCCGTTGATGTGGGCTCACGCAACGCTCAACATGTCGATGTAAGCTCTCATATAGACGGAAGTGTGCGCGGAGGAGATCAACATGAAGCATAGAGAACTCCTGCCCGGGAGGAAAGGGAAATTAGCCTTCAAGTCATTTTTGAGATGTTACAAGCACAGCAAGTGGCTATTGCTCAGCTACAAAGTCAACAAAAATTTCCAAGCACAGCAGCACCAGAAACGGCTCCTCAATTCGAGCAGGCGCCGGAGAGATCGAGTAACAACGGGTCAGCAGCAGACCCTGCTATAATGAATTTGCTCTAGGACCTCACAAAGAGGATTGAATCAGGAGAAAAGAAGATAGAAGCCAACGGCAAAAAAATGGAGACTTATAATTCAGGGTCGATCAGATCCCGGGCGCACCCACGATTCTGAAGGGTGTAGATTTAAAGAAGTTCGTGCAAAACCATTCCCTTCGAGTGCGGCTCCGAAGCCCATCCCGAAGAAATTTGGAATGCCCGATATTCCACATCATCGCTTACACTGTTCTGTAAAAGGAAATGACCTAAATGTTGACGAATTGAATCCGTCTTGTTGAAGAAATTTGGAGAAGCATTGTCAAAAGGGGCCATGATGTGGTATCATAAACTACCCCCGAATTCAATGGATTCGTTTGCCATGCTGGCTGTCTCTTTTGTAAAGGCACATGCCAATGCTATCAAGGTTGCTACAAGGAAGTCCGACGTCTTCAAAATCAAACAAAGGAAGAACGAGATGCTGAGGGAATTTGTGTCTCGCTTTCAGATGGAGCGAATGGAATTAACACCGGTCTATGATGACTGGGCATTGCAGTCCTTCACTCAGTGATTGAACGAACGAAGCTCGATAGCTTCGGAGAAGCTAAAGCAGAACTTGGTTGAGTATCCCGCCGTAACTTGGGCATATGTACACAACAAATATCAATAGAAGATCAGGGTCAAGGACGACCAATTGGGAGTCCCCTCTGGCTCAGTATACCAAGCAGGCTCCTAGGAAAAGAATCAAGGTCTATAGAAAGGGAGTCGAGATCAAGCAAAGAAAGGTATCATCCATACGTCAAAGATCGAAGAGACACTTCGAGGTGGAATATACCTCGAAATGATCGGGGAGTAGATCGAGGCCTAAATTCTCGGGGACTCATGAGAAAGAACGGGTTTGACAAGCATTCGAGGCCAACAGAGGCACCTCGATTGTCGAAATACAACTTCAACATCGATGTCTCGGACATCGTATCAACTATGGGTAAAATCAGGGATACTAGATGGCCAAAGCCCGAACAGTCAGATCCTTCCCGAAGGTACCCCAACTTGATTTGCGAATACCATGGCATTCACGGTCATAGGACCGAAGATTGTAGGAAGCTTCGAGAGGAGGTGGCCCGACTGATCAACGAATTGCACCTTCGAGAATTCCTCAACAATCGAGCCAAGAACCACTTTCGAGAAACAAAGGCAAACAGAAAGAATGAATCAAAATAACCTCAGCACACCATTCACATGATCGTTGGAGAAACCGACATCCCACAGAGTAGGGGCGTCAATGGTTCGGTTCGGCCGGTTATTTTATAAAATTTATACTATATCAATTTTTTGGTTGTTCTATTATGTATAACCAAAATCAGACTTTTAAAAACTGTACCAATCATGTCGGTTCTCTTCGGTATCGGTACAGTTCAGTTAATTTTCGGTATTTTATTAAACGTCATTTAAAAGTTACAAGTAGAAGCATAATGCAATGACATACCTACTTTTATAGGATTTATCAAAACTCTCTAGACATTTTTACTATTTAATTGATGATCTAATAAAACATGAAAGATGACCAAAGTATAGATCCATCAACTGTTCTACAGCAGCGTAAAAGAAACTAAGCAAAGATAAAGAAAATATAAATCACACGGGTGGAAAGATATTAAGCAAGCTCGGGCTCAAGAATAAAGTCTGTAGACGATTAAATAATTTAAAATATAAATTTAAATTGTACGAAAGGAAACATATTCAATACATTATATTTTGCTACTCATAATTGCTAGATTACCTTGTGTCTTGCTAGTGAATATACTGGAAATAATTTAGTTTCAATAGGAGTAGTATAATAGGTTCGAGAATTAGCGTTTTGAGTTTAATTAATTGTTGGCTTGTCCCGTTTTATAATTTCAAGAACCCAAGGAAAAATTTAATGTTTTATTATTTTCAATCTTAATATATACATATATATTTTTCATGTAAATTTATTCGGTACGATTCGGTATTTTTTCGGTTTATTTTCATAAAATAAAAAATCTACCATAATCTTCGGTATGATTATAAATTTATATAAAAACCTAAGGTTTTATTAAAAGAAACCTAAAAATCGATTCAGTTCGGTATGGTTTGGTCGGTTTAGTCGGTTTTTAAATATCCATTGACACCCCTACCACAGGGACCCATGTTCAATCAGGCCAAAGTATCCATCGCAACGGAAAAGCAACTCAGAGCTATATACCTGAGGACACTCTCACATTCAGATAAGAAGACATCGATGCCCTGTCCCAACCACATAATGATGCACTGGTAATTTCTTTTCTTTTGAATAACATTCAAATTAAACGTGTGCTCGTGGATCCATGTAGCTCGGCCAACATAATTAGGTCGAAGGTGGTGGAGCAACTCGGACTGCTCGATCAGGTCATACCCACCTCTCGAGTCCTCAATGGATTCAACATGGCAAGCGAGACAACGAAGGGGGAAATCATCCTCCCGGTCAACATGTCCGGTACAGTTCAGGACACCAAGTTTCATGTCATCGATGGCGATATGAGGTACAATGCCTTACTTGGAAGGCCATGGATACACAACATGAGGGCGGTACCATCGACTTTTCACCAGATGCTGAAGTTCCCAACAAAGGATAGTGTAAAAATGGTGTACGGAGAGCAGCATGCAGCAAAGGAGATGTTCGCGGTACACGACATGGCACCAACACCAACTTCCCCCATCCCGGACAAGTCAGAAAACAGTCTGACCCCCGAGGAGTGATCTATGAGCATTCGAATGAGGACGCCGAAGAAGACTTCCTCACTCCTTGAACCTTTGTTGCCCCCGAGGAGTCGGATGCAGCAAAATCGACGGTCGAAGAACTCGAACAGGCCGTCTTTATCGAGCATCTTCCAGATCAAAAGGTATACCTAGGAACAGGATTAACCCCCGAACTCAGGAAAAAACTCATCAAATTTCTTATTAACAACATTGATTGCTTTGCTTGGTCCCATTTAGACATGACAGGGATCCCGCCGGAAATAACCACCCATCGACTAAGCTTCGACCCCAGGTTCAAACCGGTGAAGCAAAAAAGGAGGCCTCAATCCGAGGTAAAACATGTGTTCATCAAAGACGAGGTAACAAAACTCCTCAAGATAGGATCAATTAGGGAGGTAAAATACCCCAAATGGTTGGCTAATGTAGTAGTGGTTCCCAAAAATGGAAATAAGCTAAGGATGTGCGTAGATTATAAAGACTTAAATAAAGCATGCCCTAAAGACTCATTCCCGTTTCCCAACACCGATCGCTTGATCGATGCCACGGCCGGCCACGAGATCCTCACTTTTCTCGACACCTACTCCGGGTATAATCAAATTCAAATGAACCCAGGGGATAGGTTAAACACTTCATTCATCATGAAGTATGGTACATACTGTTATAATGTAATGCCCTTCGGGCTAAAAAACGCAGGAGACACGTACCAACGCCTAGTTATAAGATGTTCGAACATCAAATAGGCCAGTCTATGGAAGTTTACATTGATGACATGCTAGTTAAGTCCCTGCGTGCAGAGGACCATTTGACTCATTTGCTGGAAACCTTCGATATCCTTGGAAGCTACAACATGACGCTCAACCCCGAGAAATGTGCCTTTGGAGTAGGATCGGGCAAATTTTTAGGCTCACTATGTGTCGAATAGGGGGATGGAGATCAACCTCGACAAAATCAAGGCCATCGAAGAAATCGCAGTGGTGAACAATGTGAAGGCCGTACAACGGCTGACCGGGCGGATAGCGACTTTAGGACGATTCATCTCGAGGTCATCAGATCGGAGCCATCACTTTTTCTCCTTACTCAAGAAGAAAAAGAGCTTCGAGTGGACTCTGGAGTGCCAACACACCTTAGAGGAATTAAAGCGGTATCCCTCAAGCCCGCCTTTGTTCCACACCTCGAAGGAGGAAGAAACGTTGTACTTGTATCTGGCCGTATCCGAAGTAACAGTAAGAGGTGTGTTGGTTCGAGAAGAACAAGGTACACAATTCCCTGTCTATTACGTGAGTCGGACCCTGGGAGATGCTAAAACCAGGTATCCACACTTAGAAAAATTAGCTCTTGCATTAATAAATGCATCTAAAAAATTAAAGCCTTATATTCAATGTCATCGTATATGTGTTTTAACAACATATCCTCTTCGAAACATCTTGCATAAGCCTGAGTTATCAGGTCGATTGGACAAATGGGCCATTGAACTCGGAGGGTATGCTATCGAGTATCAACCCCGAACAACTATCAAGTCCCAAATTTTGGCGGACTTCGTGGCCGACTTTACGCCCACCCTTGTGCCCAAGGTAGAGAAATAACTCTTACTAAAAACAGGCACATCGTTAGGGGTATGGACCCTATTCACTAACGATGCCTCAAACATGAAAGGGTCGGGGCTTGGCATAGTTCTGAAACCACCTACGGGCGGCATGATTAGACAATCTATAAAAACTGCGAAGTTGACTAACAACGAGGCCGAGTATGAGGCTATGATTGCAGGTCTCGAGTTAGCCAAGGGCCTAGGAGCAGAAGTCATCGAAGCAAAATGTGATTCCCTTCTGGTAGTAAACCAAGTAATTGGGAGCTTCGAGGTTCGAGAAGACAGGATGCAAAGATACTTAGACAAACTTCAATTCACATTGCATCACTTCAAAGAATGGACTCTAGTCCACATACCTCGAGAGCAAAATAACGAGGCCGATGTGATGACCCAAAAAGGGGTCATCTTATGTGCATCTAATTTGGACTGTGTTCCGAGACCCGAAAGCCTCCATTTAATCTCACCTCGATGTGCGTGCGCAGCCCGGGCGCGTAGCCGGGGAAGCTTTTATGTGAAAAACTTGATTAAGAGTTAAATTTGTGATAATTAATTGAATAAAGTTGACTTTGGTCAACATTTTTGGTAAATGGACCCGGATCCGTGATCCGACGGTTCCGGAAGGTCCGTAGGAAAATAGGGGACTTGGGCGTATGCCCGGAATCGAATTCCGAGGACCCAAGTCCGAGAAATGAATTTTTAAAGAAAATTGTTTTATGAAAATATTAAAGGCTTATGAAAATGAACTTTGATGTGAAACCCGTGCTTCCGGGCCCGTATTATGATTTCGAAGCCTGGAGCAGGTTCAATATGTGTTATTCAAGCTATCTGTGAAATTTGGTAAGAAACAGACTTAATTTGATTGGTTTCGGATCAAAATGAGGAAGATTGGAGTTAATGAAGTTTTGAGGTTTTTAAAGAATTTGAAATTTGG
>ML542866.1:5841-19817 GCA_005239535.1 Nicotiana rustica
AAAAAAAAAAAAAAAAAAACACTGAAGAGGTTAAAATAACTTATTTTGGACAGGAGAGAGTAGTTAATTGAGTGTTATTAATGTCAACAATCTACCTATAACTCTTCATGCCTTTCCGCTCCAACAAAGTGCTAAGGTGAAGAGCTAAAATTTACTCAAACAATGTTTCTCCAATGACAGAGAAACTGGCTTGTGTTTCTAACAACCAATGGAGACAAGTCTAACATTTATATAATAATTAAAGCTTGCGTATGTTGATCCTACAACTCAGATGCCCCTTAAAGTGAATTTGGGGTAATCTAGAATAATACATTACAATATATAAACCAGTCAATTATTGAATCTGAATGAGTTTCTCTAATCTTGGGGAGGCACAACTGTTTTTTTTAGAATTTATTAATCCACTTTTCAGTTCCTTTGAAAGGTCTAAAATTTCTTTAAATACAGGATTCTCTTTCAGTTGTTAAAGTAGGAACCACAAACAAGGAAAAAACAAAAGAAGACAAAATGGGTATCTGCATATCCAGTGAATCTTTTGAAATTTATGCTATTGATTATGGCCATGAAAATTTGGTTCATTATGAAGACAACAACAACAATGGTGCCAATGGTTGCCAACAAATTGGTTCAGTTTATACTCAACAAGGAAGCAAAGGACTCAATCAAGATTCTGCTATTCTCTATCAGGTTTCTCATTACTCCCTCTTTCATTTGCATGTTTGCCTGAGTTTTATTCCTATAAATGGAAACTTTCCTTTTATGGCAGGGTTTTGGAGTAGAAAATGGAGCTCTGGGTGGAGTTTTTGATGGGCATGGAGAGAATGGACAGATAGTCAGCAAGTTAGTTATGAATAAGTTTCCATCTTTGCTTCTGAAACATATACTCTCTCTCCCAAAAATCACTTCTCCAAAACAAAATGTGAAAGAAGTTGATGAATCAGTGAAGAACAAGAACTTTAGTAAGTGGAAAGAGGCTTGTCTCAGCTCCTTTAAGGTGGTGGATAAAGATATTAATAGTCTTGAGAAATTGGACTGTTCTTGCAGTGGAACAACTACTGTTGTTGCTATAAGACAGGTAATGAGAAAGTATTCCATGATCATTCTGATATTGAATCTTCATTTTGATTTATAGAATTTGATATATAATTTTGTATGTTATAGGATGATGATCTGATTATAGCAAATCTTGGCGATTCTCGAGCTGTAGTAGGAAGAAAGACAGAGGAGGGAACAACTGAGGCTGTTCAATTAACTACTGATTTGAAGCCTAGCCTGCCTTGTAAGACTCTTCTTCCTTACTATCGACATGATTGATGATACTAAAGTTACAGTTCAGTTCCAAATTGACCTACTAATGCCAAGATCATAAACTGTTTGATGCATGCAGCTGAAGCAGAAAGAATAAGGAATTGCGGTGGAAGAGTGCTAGCACTGGAAGAAGAGCCGCATATACAGAGAGTATGGTTACCCAATGAAGACGCTCCTGGACTCGCCATGTCTAGAGCTTTTGGAGATTTCATGCTCAAAAACTATGGTATTATCTCCAGGCCTGATGTTTCCTATCACCATCTTTCTCCAAATGATCAGTTTCTTGTTCTAGCATCGGATGGGATAAGACCATTGTAACTCTAATACTTGCAATTTTATTCTGTTTTTCCCCTGTGTCTACAACTCTTGACATATCCTTTTTTCATTGCAACACATTAGGTATGGGATGTGCTTAGTAATGATCAAGTCGTTTCCATAGTATGCTCAACAAATGATGGAGCAGCAGCCGCGAAGGCAGTGGTAGAGGCTTCCATAGATGCATGGAAGCAGAAATTTCCTAACACCAAGAGAGATGATTGCAGTGCAATCTGCCTATTCTTGAAACAACGTGCATCACTGCAAAATAGTGCTTGAACTATGGCCAAATACAAGCTTTTCACTTATCCAGACAGAAAAACCCACAGCTATACTTGAGCTACTATAATTTTGGGTCCTGTTGTTGAAATTTAGCAATATGGTTAAGATCAATCAACCAGATTTTCAATTCTGTGACCAACAATTTGGAGTCCAATGTAGGAAGATTTCAAAGATATATGGCTATAATCTCTTGTGAGTTGCCAGTTGCGAGTGTGTGCGTAGACATATTTGATAAGACCCGTTTCCAGGTTGAGAAATAAATAAGGATAAAGAGGAACCAACAAAAGAATTGAGCATTGTTCCCCATATTATTACCTGTTTATCAACAATGTGTCTCAGGCACCAGGCAACACTTACAACCATGATTTGACTAGTTTCATGCAAAAGAATTTACAGACAAAATCAATCCTTAATGCTAGCAAGCAACGACTTCTTTCCACTCTTCTAAGAAATTTCAAAATATTAATTTTACTTGGAACAATTTCGTGCCACAGCAAAGATATGTATTTACTCTGAATAAGAATGAACAAAATGAAAGGGAACAGATCCACGGGATCTAGGAGTTCATAAGTGAAATTCAACTTGAAACGCCATACAAGGCTTTATCAAAAATCAAGTTGATTCATTTCAGTCCCCTAGTCTAAGCTGATCGTCATACGCCATCGCATTGAGTTTTATACATATTTCAGATCGCCTCATTCCACCATATCATATGAGCTATTTTCAGAAGGTATTAAGCCAACGGATCCCTTGATTCCCTTTCTTCATCAATTCCTTCAAATATATCATCATATGTGATGGGCACCCTTATTCTGTCATGAACAGATGCACGTTTGGGTCCATTATTTGACTGCTCAACAGGAACTTGTTGCAGCAAAACATCTTTAGAATTGGCTGTAGTTTTGTCTCCCACAGTGGTCTGGGTAGATCTCTCAAAAGAAGATTCATTATTTGGGAGTGGTTCTTGCTTGAGCTTAGCCTGCTTAAATTGCTTCTGCAATTATTTTTGAAATGAGGCTCTTAATGAACACTGGTATATAGATACATAATAGGAGAAGTGACCAGCAGATTGACGGTTTAAATTATATATGCAATTGTTTACACATACAGCATGCTATCATTGAAAGATCATTAGAATTACGAGAAATAGCAAAAACTGAGAAGTGTTTTTGATAGGTAAGATATATATAGTCCTTGCAACAACAATAACCATGGCTATCCAAGGGCTGGAGGCTTCGCCCAACAACTGTGCATTTTAATTTCGAGGAAGTATTACTAGAGCACAACAGAAATAATCACTTAACATTCAAACATTTTTCTTAAATTACTAACATGACCAAATATGCAGTTTGAAAATTAGAGCATTATAGTAGCACAACGAGCAGAGATACATTGTTAATTTCATAATATTTGACTTGAACTAAATAACATAGAGTGGAGTCAAACAATATGTAAAGCTATATCTCATCTTAACTTACCAAATAAGAAAGTAAACCTTACAAACACCTCCATGTGGCCTTTATTAAAGGTTCTTTCTTTTATTGATTGGTATTAAAGGCTATTTCTATTCTTTCTTTCTTATTTTTGGAGAAGGAAAGGTTATTTCTTTTCTTCAAGGTTACCTGCTTTATTTTTTCTTTTATTTGAGAGTAGGTAGAACAAAATCTTCAGCATAGACGAAAATATTCATGTTTACTGCACCTGATGAAGGAACTCATGATCTTTCAAGGTTGGGCCACAAAATTGCCACATGCACAGGGAATAACTACGAACAAGATAAACGCTAAAGAATTATAACCCACCTCAAACTCCTGCCCTTTCTTCATTATCTCTTTGTAGGCATTTCGATCTCGCACTTTAAGGATGCTCCATAATATCCCACCGCCTGTTCGGAAACGCCTGCCATCAGCAGTCTTCTGGCCACCACAATTCTGAATTGCATCTACCTGTAAATATTACTGCAGCATCATCAACTGACTCACAATTGTAACTTAGAACTTATAATTTATGAGAAAATTATAGCTTTTCTCTTTAATTGTGCTAGATATGCAGGAAAAGGGGCATGACGACCGAAAACATGTACCTATAACTCATTGGCCAGAAACAATAAACGTTAACACATTCATGCAATCCTTCATTAACAAAAGGTCTAGGTTTTTTTTCTTTTGGGACAGGCAAATATCATCTTCATAAGCAAATAGGCTCCGGAGCAAAATTATCATTTCCAATCATAAAACTCAGAAGCTCTGCCTTTGCCAAAATCCAGAACTTAGTTCTATTCTGGCCTAACTTGTTCACTTATCAAAAAAACTACGCAAAAAAACATACTCACCAGACCCTCACATGTAACAGCCATATGCCAGCAATTCGCTGCTAGTTAAGTACAACCAAACACGTCCAATTGACGATTGAACATTCAATAGAATAATTTACCCTCACCCGTTTGGCCATAAGTTTTTCACATTTTTCAAAAATATTTTGAAAACATTGTTTGGTTATAAAAGGTGACCAGTTTTGGGAAGTTTTTGAGCATGAATTTTTCAAGTTCCAAAAAGTGGTTTAGACTATTTTTCAAGTTTTTGAGGTTTTCTACTCACAAAACTTCAACTTCTTTACAAGTAAAATGCATGTCCAAACACAATTCAACTTCTAAAAACCATTTTTCATCTTAAGAAACTATTTTTTTCAAGTTTCAACCAAATCTATGTCCAAACGCCATAAAGAAAAATACAGCTTTAACTAGAGAATTAAAAATTTGGACAATGATATTTTACACTTTTGCATGATATTCACAGAAAAGAGCCTCCAAATCATTCCAATATGAGAAATTAAGGGTGTCACACACCAACAAAACTTGTATGAGGCCTTTCCTTTGATAGACATATGGACTGTGGCTCTCAATAATCAGTTCCTCACCCATCTTCTCCTGTTTATCTTACTTCCACCCTTGCCAATTGACCTCCTTACCCATCCTCTCATGTTTCTCTTACTTCTGCCCTTGCCAATCCTCCTTTATCTTTCATAAATTCACTCATAGATATCTTCCATTTCTCCACCTTTTTCATTTTTACTATGGTCTAGTATGTTGTACCGATATCAATAGCAAAAGCTCATCAAATTGCACCCAAGGTATAACCGTTTAAGTCTGGATTTCTTGTATATGCCTAAGCAATCTTGCTTTGAACTCAAATTTCTGTTCGGTGACTGTGATTTTGTGTTGGAGAATCCACTGCTTAGCCTGTTTTCATATTTTAGCCTTTGCTGTGATCTTTTCTTTTTTCCTTTTCCCTTTTCTGTTTAATCTTTTGTTTTTTTACCCCGGAAGAGAGAGATAAATATATATAGACTAATGAAGGAGTGAAAAAGAGGACAGAAAACTCAGGATAGAAAAACTAGGAAATGAGCTAAAAACCAATAGATTACCAAGGGGGCCTCTCTCTTCTTATGACCATGTAAAGACTACAAACTAAACGATGATGATGGTGCCCTGTGCAGGGATGACGAACTTTAAAAAAACCAGAATTTAGAGTGGAAGAATAAGCAGGGATAAAGATGTACAAAGAGATTTACTGATATCTTTCCTAGAAAGGGGCTGAAAGTGTAGTCCCTGAAACTTTTAAACAAGAGAGTAAATAAGAAAGAAATGGTGAACTGGTAGGGGGAAAAGAGAGCAAGCAAGCACTAGGGTGATCCATAACTCCAGATGGATAGCAAAGGGATGGCCTCACTCTTATTTGCTGGTTTATATTTCACACGATATAAGATTTCTCTTCCAACATACCCTGATGCAACTCTTGTTTGAGAAAGATATCACACTGCAAACTCCCTTGAACTTCTGTTTAATGAGTGATTTTTTATATTTTTGTAGTATACAAATCGGGGAAAACATCTTCCAACCCAAAGGAAGACAATCTCTCTTCAATGCTCTTATTATAGTTATTACTGTGACAAAAAACAATGAATCCTGTCTATAAGTACACTAAACCAGAGACCTAGACAAAACAATGGGTTTCCAGCAAGTTCATTCAATATAAATAAGAAAACATCCAATCGATCAGAGACTTCATCTCCATAATTAATACCCCCATACAGCACAACTTTGATAATCTCCTTGTGAGTGTTCGTTAACTTCAGAAAATTAAAGCAATTCCCACACAACTGATGCTCTAGCAACTTTCTAACCAAGCCACCAAGAAACTCTTTCTGTCAAAATCCAATCAAAATAAAAAGGAGAGGCAGCAAGCAAAAGGTTCTAACTGACTTGGGAGGCAACCAATTAATGACCACATTTTGTCAAATCAACACACGGTCAATTTCATCGCTGAAGCTCAGAACTCTTATTTTTGCGGAGTCGTTTAGCACATTGGGACAAATAGGAATAACTACTAAATTCAACATTTGGAAAGCGCCTACATCTAATCCTTAAGCCGTCATCCCCCTTCCTCATTGACCATTTTGCTATCATCCAACTCACTTTATATAACACATTCTACACTCCTCCACCACCTCTCTAACTCCGACAAAAGAAAAGGAGGGAAAAGCGAAAGAGGAAGAAGATGCAAAGTTTCTGCATATTGCATTGCCATGTGCATACCATAGGGTAGAACAGCAAACAGGCAAACCATTAGAATCAACCTAAATAGAACACCACAAAGTAGTTTAGCCAGAAGCTATCTTGGAAGAGAGGTCCGTACTGAAAGCAGTGAAAATGGCTTCAACAGGAGGCATCTGCGAATGTAGGACAACAACATTGAGCATCAGAAACTACAAAAAGCAGTAGACCTTGAATAAATCGTGTTAGAAAGTCAGGCCCATCTCTCACCTCTTAGCAACACTGAGTAATTCTTTTTTCTCACCCGAGATCAAGGGGTAGAAAAATTCTAGAATGCCCAATCTCTGGTAGCTAAAGAAATAAATAAAAGATCATCTTTATGAGTACTGAGATGGAGGTCATAAGCTTCAGCGAATATGAAGGGAAGGCAAGTAGTTGTGAGGTGATTCATCAACCATATTAGACCTTACCAGCTCAAGAAATCCAACTTCGGGGTCTGTGTGACAATAAAAATTAAATTGACTTCTTTAGTATTTTTTGGGGGGCTTGGGCAGATTGGTGAAGTTATGTCACACTAATTGTCTAAATTCAAAATTAAACTAATGGGTTAAACCACAATCAGATATGACACAGCAAAAGTCGACATTTAAGAAAAAAAGCATATAGAACAAAAAGCATACCTCTTTGACAAGATCACTCAAAGCAGACACTCCAAGGCAACCAACAGCAGTCCATATGAGATATGATTTCCGCTCTCTCAAGCATTTACAGACATCCAATACAAATCTGAAGACAAAAATTCAAAGAGAAAGTTAAAGCCTGCTACATTTCGACAACAAATAATAAAGATGCTAATTCTTGTAAAGACTAGTATATACAAAATGAAGCAACAACTTTGACCAAAAAGCTAACCTTTGACACAACTTATATATGGCTAGATTAGAAAAGAAACTAAATCCATGCATCAGTCATATGGTATCCAACTTAAAAGACAATTATCTTCCCTTCAGCAACCTAGATCAAGCTCAATAATGCTTTCTGTATGGAAATAAACATAATATGCATATGCTGATAAGCAACGCAAAGCTTCTTTTTCCCCCTTTAAAAGGTATAATGAGTATGGTTCGCGTAACAAACCTGTTAATATCTGTGACCTTTGGACCCGAAGAACCTCTCTTACGCTTGTTCTTCCTCTTGTTTTTCTTGCGTCTCTGATTTCTATTGCCTGAAACGGGATTAGTCGAACTAGCACATGCATCACCACTTTCCTCTAATCCAGTCTTAGAAATCCTCTCAACCAATTCTCCTTCCTCAATATCATTCATTTTAACATCATCATCCTCGAAGCTCTCCTCTACATCAGAGAAATCTAAAATGCTATCCTCTAGCTCCATCAAATTATAAAGCCTGCAACATATTTAAAGAAATGTTATCCCTCTACAATGCCAAAAGAGGATATTACATGCATAAGGAAAGTGAAGAGTGGGACTAATATGTGACAGAGGTATATCAAAACAAGCAACGGAAGGCAAGGTTGAAAGTATTCGCTTGGTATTAATTTATTCTAGCAATCCATACAACACTCCAAGATACTTAAACACGTAATAAGTAGTTGAAAACCTGTATAGCAACCAAGGATAACCACCTAGAAAATTATGAGACGTGATTAAATAATCATATCATTTAACCGCCATAGGAAAGCTCAATTTGAGCCACTTTAATTCTGAAAGAGTACTCAGTTTCAGCAGCACTGTTTTACATGGTTACACCAGCTTTTTAAGTAAGAAGCTAAATCTGTGGCTCCCTGCTCTTGCACCCAGATAAGATCCAAACTATGTTGCATAGACCCAAGACTAGTATTTCTAGTTTTTGTTCAGACAACTCATATAAATTTTACTTATTCAGATCAATTTGTTAATTATACTAATTACAAGTATGCTTTGGACCTCCCTAAAGTCTTCCAACTATCTATCCAACTTAGAATTTCTTAATTCTCAGAATAAAAACAATTAGATTGAAATCTGAGAGAAATTTTTGTGATAACACTAGATTTTTATGGGACTAGTGTTTCTACTTTTTTTGTAGTTCCTACTGAGGGATCTGCATGAAGTATCCAAAACCTATGTTACTCCTGTTTGACGAAGATCTGTCAAGAGTCGAGACAGATTGGAGTCAATAAACATAAATTGTAAGCATGATAAGCCATTTCGAGCTGAAGCTTTAGCAAATTATTTATTCACCACCCTCTCTAGTTCTATTTTCCTCAGCTATCTATAGTCCTAACTGGAAGTTAGTAAGAATGGACTATGGAGAATTGGAGATAACTGGTGAGTTATATTTTTATCCTCAATGTGCAACCTAAACAGTTCAGAGCATTCCTATTTTCATTCTCGTCCTCTCCATTCTAAAAATTCCTTCTCTACCAATTTTATTTTGTTTTTCTTTCTTTACAGCAGTGTTTTGGAGAGCGAGAAGCGGAAAAAAGCAAAGAGGCCTCGCTTCACCGAAGCGAGAAGCGACTTTTTTCATGTGAAGCGCAATTTAATACATAAATAGAAAAATATTAAATAGGCAAAGATAAATGACCAAGAACTCAATAAAAATAACATATTAAGCAAATGCAAAACCAAATCACAAAAGGAGCAAAATCCTATTCTTCAACCACCAAAAAAAATAGAATTGTTAAAACAGGGCAGAACAGTGAACAACAGAAAAACAGAGCAGAAGCATAGTGAACAACAGAAATTAAAAATAAAACAGAGCACTCGCTTTTAATAGAAAACAGGGCAGAACATAGAACCGAAAAAATTAGAAAAGAAGAAGAGAAAGAGAAGAAAAAAGAGGAGTCGAACATTGAACAGCAAAAATATTAAAAAACAAAGACAGCAGAACCCTAAAAACAAGGTAGGATAAAAAAAAGAACTGAAAAAGATAGAAAGGAAGAAGAGAAACAGAAGAAGAGAAAAGATGAGAGAAGTCGAACAGTAGCAGAGAAAATCAGAAGAGGAAGGGAAGAGAAGAATGAGAAGAAGAGAAACTTACCTGAGAGAAGACAAGAACTCAAGGCTTGCAGCAGTTGAGACTTGAGAGAAGAATATAGTCGTCGCAACAGAGGAGCAGATGTGTTTGGAAGAAATGTCGCAAGTGTATTTGCAATTTTTTTTTAAAAACCCTAGACAACCGCTGGATCTCGCTTAAGCGAGCTTTTCTCGCTTTTTTTCATCGCCTCGCTTCTGCTTTTTTGCCTAAAGTGTGCGCTTATTTACAGATGCTGTGCTTCAGGGTAGAAAAGCGTAGACCCCTGCTCGCTTTTAATAACACTGCTTTACAGTCCGATTTCTAAATCAATCAATAAACTATTCATTTATCCGAAACTAGTTAGACTTAGCTACATGAATCCTCTATATCTGCACTGTTCCACACCCAATTTCTGAGTCTCAAAAACTACTAGACTCCAAAACAGGTGTTCCTCTTGCAAATAAACACTTAGAATTAATTTTTTTTTAAGTAGAAGAAAAAACAGAATGAAGTATCGAATAGTAATGAATAATCAAGTCTCCCATAACTTGCTCAAGGCTTCAAAATATTCCCCGGAAGAGATACGCTCCAAAGAAAAATCATGCAATGAACGATATACACATTAAAAAATAAAATCAAACGAAGGCGCAAAAGTAGTAATTATCTATTTTTCATTCAATTTATGACAAAAAACAAACACAAATGAAATTCATCTATTGGTTTGACTGTTATCAAGTTGGAATGAGCTCACAAACAGAGAGAAAAACAAGTACTTAGTCATTTGATTTATCAAATCATGCTTCCAAATTATAAGCCCTAAATAAACTGCAGATGGTACAAATACATTATACTGAAATAATAAAGAGATTGAGAGAAAATAGTTTACCTTGTTCTTCTCTGATCTGCAGATCTTTTCGCTGAAAATAGGTACTCGGTTTTTTTTTCCCCCTTTTCTTTTGGCTTTGAAAGGCTTCTGCCGAAGCTTTATTGCTTCAATGCCTAGGACTTTTGCTTCTTTACTCTAGTAGTGGGCTTTGGCCTTAATCCCTTGTTTTTTTTTTTTGTTTTTTTTTTGAGGAATTTACATCTATATCTATATTTATATCTATCTTCTATATATTATTAAAAGGAGAGGACAAAGTTAGTTAATAATAGTTATTTAGTTACTAATTAGTTATTGTTTATTATTTTTGAATTAAATATCTATAAAAACAAAAATAATAAAAAATAAAAAATGGTACAAATATTAACAAATGTTTATTATTTTTGAATTAAATATCTATAAAAACGAAAATAATAAAAAATAAAAAATGGTACAAATATTAACAAATAGGAGTAACTCAAGTAAGATAGATATACATGCTCATTCATAAGCTACACTACACAGTTATTACAGGAAACAATGAAATAGGGATAAATAATTTATGTTATGACAGGAAAAAGTGGGGTTTTAGCAACAATAGCCCGTGTACGCACTCGTTACCTCACGTACACGGCACTCATATAACAAAACAATATCAAAACAACCTAAGGGGAAGTCCCCAACACAGAGTTAGGCAAGCCACTTACCTCGACTGTTCTACTCAACCCAAAATCACGCTCTTGCCACGAGTATCCGACTCCGGGTGGCCCAAATCTAATAAATTCGTTTGCATAATGTAAATAACACTTTAAGGAATCAAAATAGCTAATTAATTCGAAGCTCATACGCGTAATTAGGAAATTTGCCCAAAAAGTCCCCCGGGCCCACGTCTCGGAATCGGGTAAAAATTATATATTCCGGACACTCATCCACTCACGAGTCTAACCATATGAGAATTTCCTAAATCGGATGTCAAAAACCCAATCAAAACTCAATAATTCGGCCTATGAAGTTTATCCAATTTTTCCCGAATTTTCCACCAAAATTCGAAATTTAAAGACTAGATTTAAGTTAGGAATCATGAAAATTGATCTAAGTTGGGTAGAAATCACTTACCCAAGTTGCCCATGTGAAAAAGTCTTCAAAAATCGCCCTTCCCGAGCTCTCAAATTCGAAAATGTGAAAAATAGCATAAACCTTCGGATTTGAGTCTTTAAAGGACTGCCCAGTTATTTGTTCTATGCGATCGCGGACATACAGTCGCGATCGCGATGAGTTATCCCTCACGCGCCTTAAATTCCTTCAATGCGAACGTGGCTATGGGTTTGCGATCGCGAACCTCCTCTACTCAAAGCTACGCGATCGCGGTTGGCTTCACGCGACCGCGTAGAGTAAGTATAAAATCTTCCCCAGGCCTAAGGTATTCTATACGATCGCGATCACAGACATGCGAACGCGGGGACAAACTGCCCACAGCATTGCGATCGCGGAGGGACTTGTGTGATCGCGATGCACAACTTCCCGCCTACCTCAGCTTACCTTATGCGATCGCGGAGGAACTCACGCGATCGCGAAGAACAAATTACTGCTGCTATGAACACCAGCAAACCAACAGTGAACTTAAGGCCAAATATGCCCGTTTGAGCACCCGAAACACACTCGATGCCCTCGGGACCTCAACAAGACCTACCAACCAACCCTAATACCTCATTCAAACTTGGTTAAGCCTTAAAAACACATCTCATAACATCAAAATCATCAATTATGCATAGATTCAAGCCTAAGAACTTATGAAATTTCAAAAATTCACATTCGATGTCGAACCACGTCAAAACTCATTCGAATGACCTCAAATTTACACACATGTCATAAATGACACTACGGACCTGCTGTCACTTTCGGAATTCCATTTCGAGCCCGATATCAAAATTCCACCTATCGGCCGAAAATCGCCGAAATTCTAGCTTTCGCCAATTCAAGCCTAAATCTACATCAGATCTCGAAAACACATTCCGAACACACTTCTAACCCCGAAAGCACCCAACGGAGCTAACGGAGTCGACAGAATTCCATTCGGGAATCGTCTTCACACAGTTCTAACTACGACCCGATTTTTAAAGCTAAATTTCACATTTATGGACTATGTGTCCAAAATCACTCCGAATTTCACCATTCAACATTCCGACAAGTTCTAATAGCATAAATAGGCATGGGAGAAGCATTTATTAGGGGATCGGGGCGCTAACTCTCAAAACGACCGGCCGGATCGTTACAGATCGCGTAAGGACTAATGCGACCGCATAGAAGGAAAATATTCACTGACAAAAAATGTGTTATGTGATCGTGTAAGGACTGATGCGGTCGCATAGAAGAAAAATATTTACTGGCCAAAAATGTGATATGAGATCGCGTATGGAATGATGTGATCGCGAAGATTAAAAGTTGGGCGGTTCAAATTGACACTATGCGATCGCGACTAAGCCTATGCGATTGCATAGAAGGAAAGACAGCAGACAGAACAACAGTTTAAATTTGAAGGAATTTGGCCCGAACCCTATTTGAAACACACTCGAGGCCCCCGGGACCCCGTCTAAACACACAAACAAGTCACATAACCTAACACGGACTCACTCGAGGTTTCAAATCACTTAAAACAACACCAAAACGACGAATCAAACCAAAAATAAAACTTGTAAATTTTCAAATCTTCAAATATCAAAACTCGTGCCGAAACCTATCAATTCAACCCGGAATGACGCCAAATTTTGCAGAAAAGTCATAAATAACACGACGGACCTACAGCCACTCCCAGAATTCCATTTCGATCCCGGTATCAAAATGTGATGACCCAAAAGGTCATCTTACGTAATTTAAGAAATATCTGTATTCCGAGGCTCCGAGAGCCTCCGTTAGTCTCACCTCGATATGCGTGCGCATCCCGGGCGTATAGCCGGGAAGCTATTATGTGAAAGTTTGATAAAAATGAGTTTTGATAATTAATAAATGAATATAGTCGACTTTGGTCGACATTTCTGGTAAACAGACCCGGACCCGTGATTCGACGGTCCCGGAGGGTCCGTAGGAAAATATGGGACTTGGGAATATGCTCGGAATCTAATTCCGAGGTCCCAAGCCCGAGAAATGAATTTTTAAAGAAAATTGTTTTCTGAAAAATAATAAAGGATTTTGAAAATGAATAATTATGTGAAAACCGTGTTACCGGGTTCGTATTGTGGTTCCGAAGCCCGGAACAGGTTTATTATATACTATTTGTTTTATCTGTAAATTTTGGTGTAAAACGGGCGTGAATTGAGTGGTTTCGGATTAAAAATGAGACTTTGAGGTTTTAAAGAATTTAAAATGTGGCTTGGAAAGTGGTGTTATGTTCCCGAAGTCCGAATGAGATTTCGAGATCGGGAATAGTTCTGTGGTGTCATTTATAACTTGTCTGTAAAGTTTGAAGTCGTTCCGAGCAGTTTAGGCCGGTTCGACGTATTGAAGTGAATTCTAGAATTTTGAAGTTCTTAAGATTTATTAAATAGGTTTTGGGGTTTCATTTCGAGTTCCGCTGTTGTTTTTCGTGTTCCGAAAGTTCGAGCGAGTCTGCTTAGTGATTTAGGACTTGTTGGTATATTTGGA
>ML542866.1:38128-68293 GCA_005239535.1 Nicotiana rustica
CGATTTTCTTTATATATATGTAAATTATACTAAATATATAGGAATATTGCATAAATATTTGGTTTTTCTTGGTATACTGTAAGCATAAAAAATATCTACACATATTATACCAAATTCATACATAAATATTTTGATATTTTGCATTTAATCCTTAATTCCACATGATCAATATTTAAAAATGTTGAACCACAATTTCTCAGAAAAATAAACAAAAACGTAAACTTATCTACTTAACAATTGATTGAATTTACTAGAAAATAAAAGGGAAAAAATATGAAGAATAAGAACACCATGTGCGTGAAAGACAAAAGATCAATATTTCTTCACAGATTCAACTCTGCCGTATTTTTTTCCAGAAATTCGTTTATCTTCCTTTTTTCAGATGCAACTTGTTGACAATTAGAATGAGGGTGATGGCTGGCATGCGATGTTGGTGCACCAGAATGTCACGACCCCAAATCCTAACAGGTCGTGATGACGCCTATCGAGGAACTAGGCTAGCCAACCATCACATTACTACGCATTTGTTCCATTATAGTAATTCACGATTCAATAATAAACAACAAACATAGCATAAAATAATTTCTTTAAGTCTTAGCGCCCCAATATTAGTCTAAACAACTCGAAACAAAACCTCCCAAGACTGGAGTCAACATGGTCACGAGCATCTACGAAATAAAACTAACCCTACTTATGTCTTGTATAAAGTCTAGGAATGAAATGCTAAAACTAAATAAGGAGGGGAAATGGAGAAGCTGTGAACGCTGGACAGCTACCTCGAAATTCCGTAAAAACTTCTAATAACGAACAGAGACAGCTACTGCTCTGAGACGGTACCTGGATATGTGCATAGAGGCATAGGGGGTAATGATGAGTACGCCAACTCAATAGTAATGAAAATAAATCACAATCTGAGAATAAGAAACACACAACACAAATACACCAATCCACAAAACAGTAAAAACACCAAGTCACCATAAAGTATCCACCAAATACATAAGTTCGAAAACCAATTTCCAGACATCCTTTGAAACAAGTATAATTTCAATATATCTCAGTAAAACTCTCAGTAAAAATCAGTTTGAAAAACGAAGTGAATCGTAGTAAAAAACTCAGTAAAATCATCATAAATCTGCCCCTCGGGCCATAATCATTTCACATAACAATCTCAGTATCATCCCATCAGGCAACCTCACAGTCACTCATTATCAGCCCATGAGGAAACCTCACAGTCACTTAGTATCAGCCCATCAGGAAACTTCACAGTCACTCAGTATCAGCCCCGCGGGCAACATCACTCAGTAGGTACCTGCGCTCACTGGGGGTATGTACAGACTCCGGAGGGGCTCCTACAGCCCAAGCGCTATAACAAGCCACATCGTGGCATAAATCACTCACAATATTGGCCCGCAGCCTCTCTCATATCACAACATCCTCACAATAATGTCCCGCAACCTCACTCAGTCAGACACTCTCAAGATGCCCTTCTGGCCATAAATATATCGGGTTCTCGACCCAAAAACAATGTTTCATTTTCAATTAATAGTATCAAAATACTCTGAGTGTCAAAACAATTATCAAGAAAAGGCTGAGTGAAAATCATAATATATCAAGTGAGAAAAATAGTAAAATCAGCCCCCAAGGGGTAAACAGATCGACACTAGGCCCCAAACATGGCTTAAAGCCCAAATCATATCAAAATATATCAATACTATTAAGCATAGGCTTAAAATAGGTTTCACAACTCAATAGTTGCCGAAATAGGGAATATATTTCCAACGTTCCAATCTTTGCATTCCAAAATCCGTGAAAGGATGCAAGTCCGGGGTTTCATACCCTCAGGACAGGATTTAAAGACATTACTTACCTCAAACTAGCCCGAAAACTACTACGCAATACGTTCGCCTCTCGAATCAACTTTCGAGTGCTCCAAATCTATAAAAATCAGATTTTTATCATCAAACTATGCTAAGGGAATGAATTCCAATTGAAAAATACCAATTTTTGCACAAAATCCGAAATTAGCCAAAACCCGACCCCCGGTCTCGTGTCTTGGAACTCGAAAAACTTAATACCAAAATGATTCTCATCATCTCATGAGCCCGTACATATAAAGAACTCTAAAATCGGAGTCCGATTGACCCCTCAAATCACCTCTAAAAGGTCTCTTAAACTCAAGTCCTAATCCCTCAATTTCACTTTGAAATCATCAATCAAATCCCAAAAACGAAGATGGATTCACGAAATATAGCAAAAAACGAGTAGAGAACACTTACCCCAATCCATATGGTGAATATCACCTCCAAAATTGCCCAAATCCGAGCTCCCCAACTCAAGATATGACCGAAAGAACAAACCCTTGTTTTGTATATTTTTCTCCAGCTATTCTGCCTTTATTCTCATGTCAAACAATGTCGAAACTCACGTTTTATACTTCCAATGGATTCCTTATAAAATTCTAATCAATTTAGGCTTTTGAATCACTCAATTTGACCTTATAATGAAGGAGATATGTAGGTTTTAAGATTTGCAAATAGTGCAGATTTTTAATACGCCGCCAGTGGCAATTTCATAATTAACCTGAAAAATCTGGCAACCTTGGTAAAATGGCCATAAAATCCTCATACGATGTCCAAATGCGACGATTCTTTTTGCTACGGGTCCGTAATTACAATACAGATCTAATGCTTCATTCAAAACAGTAATCGGAGCTCATTTGTTCAATATGATATCATTTATGCTTGAAGAAACGACGTCGAAGCATAAGAAAAACGAGCACAACGCATAATCGTGTAATCAACTTATCATTAGCGGACTCCCCCACTTGGCTCAAAGCCAAAGATCAAGACAAACAATAACTCACGATGCCCATACACTATCATTGCCACCATATTGTGGTGAGGTTCAACTAAATCCTCCATAAGCTCATATGACCCAAACCATCTAACCCTCAAATCAAATGCAAATCTCGCATCCACCATTGTAATGGTCATGCCAACTCCCGCAAGCGATCTAAACTCAATTTACAACATACATCATTTAATGGTAGAAGAGAACTTACTACAGATCAACATAAGGACCACACACCTCGGAACAACCCGCAGGAGATACCCTTGCATGCTTAACACATAAAACTGATATCTCTCTATACACTTCCGAAGATCATAGCTATTACGCAATCACTATACCTTCCTACATTAGAACACAACCACCGCCTTCCCTTGAGACATCCCATTAAGTGGTATAAAAATCGGAAGTTGATGGCAATACCAACACTGGAGCTGTGCTCAAGGAAATCTTGGGCTTCTGAAAGCTACACTCACACTCGTCTGACCACATGGATACCTTCACTGGACACCACGTGTCCCAAGAATGCTACTGAACTGAGCCAAAATTTCACACTTGGAGAACTTTACACAAAGCTTCTCCTCCTTGTATCCTTGTAATACCATCATCAAATGCCGAGTATGCTATCCTTGGCTACGAGAGTACGACAGGATGCCATCAATAAATACAATAACAAAGGAGTGCAATCACTGCCTGAATGCACCGCTAATCAAATACGTGAATGCTACTAGAGCATTGGTTAGCTCAAAAGACATCACAGGAACTCAGAACATAACAGGAAAACCCACTTCACTCCACAACTAAACTACACAAGAGGTCCTACAATACTCATAACTCGAAGCCATATTCTAACTCAATGCAGAAGTCAAATAATTAATGGTTCTTGCCACATCTCCCGCCAATTCATTTTGGTCACAATCAAACAACCTGAATACATCTAACTATCCGATCACACTCACCATGTAGTCATCTAGTCACAAATTCCATCAATAAGGACACAAACGGACATATAACTCCCCCAACACATGTGCTCACCAAAATGAAATCTCAACACTCAAGCCACAGACAAACTCCGGCCTCAAGTCCTTCCGACTGGCCCATTATTAACATGTTAAAAATAATATCTCACCCATGGAAGTCACAAGCCGCAGACGCACAACTGATACAAGTGCTCGTAATTACGATGGCCATACAATTCTCATACGATGTCCAAATTCGACGATTCTTTTTACTACGGGTTCGTAATTACAATACAGATCTAATGCTTCATTCGAAACATTAATCGAAGTTCATTTGTTCAATATGATATCATTTATGCTTGAAGAAACGACGTCGAAGCATAAGAAAAACGAGCACAACGCAGCCTAAACCTATCCAAAACTCACCCGAGCTCCTCGAGACCCCATACGAACATTCTAGCAAGTCCCATTACATAACTCGAATTTAGTCGAACCTTTGGAACACCCAAAACACCAGATCTATGTCGAATTCAAGCCTAAGAACTTCTAAATTTCCAATTTTCGCCAATTCAAGCCTAATTTTACACAGGACATCACATAAATATTCTGAACACACTCTTAAGTCCCAAATCACCTAACAAAGCTATCCTAGCTATAAAATCCGCATTCTGAGGTCATCTACCAATAAGTCAACTCTCAGTTGACTTTTCCCACTTTAAGGCTATTTTTTAAAGACTAAATGACTAAATTCTCACTACAACCATTCTGAACCCGAGCCAACCAACTCTAACACATCATAAATAGTAATACCAACCTATGACAAGGCAATAACAGCAATAATAATACAAACTCTACGAAACGACCGACCGAGTCGTTACATAGAACTATGGGATATTAACAAAAAAAATGGTTCTTTCAACAAATCATGATTCTGAAATTTCTTCAATCCGAACATTATCTCGACCATCATTGTCCATGATTTTCTGAGCAATGAGTTTTTGTATGTATTTTGACCTACACAGAATATATGGTAGACACTTGTGAAATACTACAATATTTTTTAATGGAGAAATGGGAGGTGGGAGGGGGGGATTGATAGTGATTGATATAAAAGGCGAGAGATAATATTAAAGAGGTATCTTTTAAGTGAGAGAGAATCTCAAGGGAGAGATTTTAAGATATGAAACGTTGTACATAATTTAACTAAAAAGGTAAGATTTTAAAATAAGTTGTACAAAAAATAATTTTTTAAAAGCAGTTATAGAAAATATAAATAATTCTTTAAAGGGTTGTATTCTGTGTAAATTCCTCGTAATGAATCTTACAATTTTCCGTGATGTAACAATAGAAATATTCGCAAGGCTTCTTGTCAAACCCTTAATGCGTTTCAAGTGCATTTCTAAGTTTTATGATTCTCTTATATCAGAATCAAATTTGTGCATCTCCATCAAAGTCGTTCGAAGGCTCTCTCTGGTGTCACAAAATTCCTTGTGCCCAAACAAAAGGTTCATACAACATGGAGGAAAAAGAAGATGGTGAAGTCTCTATATGGAGCTTAGATTTTCTCTACAACCACTTAACGTGCACTAATGGTTTGTTTTGCTTATCGAGGAAATTATGTAGCCTGTTGCAATTTGCAATCCCAGTACAAGAGAAGTAAGAATTCTTCCCCGCATTTTCTGAAAACCCATTATGTTTCTATGGGCCAGGTTATGAACCCAAGGAAAAGAAGTATAATGTTCTTGTGATAGGGAATGATACATCAATACGGTCAACGAGAAACTGGGTTTTCACTTTAGGTATAGATGAATCATGGAGAGAGATCAAAAGTATCATTGATGATTTTATTTCATATCATAAGGGAGTTGGCGTTGGTGGAGTTATCTATATGATGGATCGCTACGGTAAATTCATAGTTCCATTTGATGTTAAAACTGAAAATTTTAGATTGTCGAATGCTTTAACTCACGCATTTGATTTTTACCCATTGTTAGAAGTGAAGGAAAATCTAGCAATCCTAGACAGTTACATTCATGGCATGATTTGTGGATTTTAGGAAATACTCAAAAAGAAGAATGGCACAACTATAGCCAACCGAGGACATGATCACATGTGATAGGAAGGTGCGGAGATTCATATTAGGATAGTAGGTTAGGTAGTCTAGATTATCCATAACGGCAGTGTTAGTATGTTCTCTTGCATTTGGTTGGTAGTAGGCTTATTTGAATATCTGTCGTATTTTTTTTACATTTCTATCATCTTACTATATTGTTGTGTATGCTGTTTTTACATGGCTTTTCGGTGTTGTACCGTATTGTTTCTTGTTATTATTGTGGTACATACGCTTGCCTAAGCTGAGGGTCTATTAGAAACAGTCTCTCTTCCTCCACATAGGTAGAGGTAAGGTCTGCGCACACACTACCCCCTTCAGACCCCACTATATGGATTATACTAGGTATGTTGTTGTTACTCAAAAGAAGAATGGAAAATTCATATTATTAGCTCTCATTCACAATGAAAAGGCACAGAGGTGGTTGATTTACGACCATTTGATTCAAGGATAATAATCCGCAATTCTTTTGATGGAGAGATTGTATTCGTCGTGATCAAGTCAGACATGTTATTTGAGGAAAGTAATTGGAGATATTTGCTTATGTTGGACAGCACAGGCTCAATACACCACTGGCCTAGTTAAGTTGAAGCAGCATCCTTGTATATGTTAGACAATTATATGTGATAATCACATTTTTGTAGTAGCTAGCCACATTTTGCATTTATTTGATAGCCATTTATACTTGTATATAAACAAAATAGATGGTTATGGAATAAGAGAGTGATACATTATTTATTTTAATAAGATCAGATATTTTCTCTCTTTCTCTCTCTTCGTTTCTCTTCTTCTTCTTCTTCTCTGATAATGGAGTTTTGTATAATAATCAAGCTCCCCTTCACTTAACATGGTATCAGAGACGAGAATCGGTATCAACTCTCTTCTCCTAGTCGAGCGATGTTACCCTCGACCTTAGTTTTACAACTTTCAGTTTCAAGTACAAACCCTAATATTCCGAAATTTTGGGTTTTTTCACATTACTATGTTTTATGGTTGCCGTGGTCGATTACTTCAAATATGAAGCTGTCCTGATGTGGTCCATAGAGTTTTGACTAAATTGCAAATCCTCGACACTTTTCCACCATTTCAGAGGAAGAGCGGTATCATCTATTCTCACTCCTATTCGTTATTGTGTATATGTGATTCTTCTCTAAAGCTTTCTTAGAAATGTCATCTTTTTTAGAAATACTAGTTATTATCATAGACATAAATGCTGAAACTACGTCTTCGTCCGTCTCCTCTGAGAGTTTTGCTATTTTTAGTCTAGATCCTTCTCATCCCTTTTATGTTCATCCGTCGGATAGTCCTGGCACTCATTTAGTTTCTCCTCTGTTTGATGGTACTGGTTTTGTCGCATGGAGGAAAAGTATGCTTGTTTCTCTATCTGCCAAAAATAAATTGGTCCTGATTAATGGTCGACATGATAAACCTTCAGTATATTCTCCCTATTATCCCTTTTAGGAAAGGTGCAATGACATGGTGATCGCTTGGATCACTAATTCTCTCTCTAGGGATATTGCTACGAGTGTATTGGGGTACGACACTGCTAGGGAAATTTGGTTAGATATAAATGAAAGATTTGGACAGTCTAATGGGTCTAAATTCATTCAGATTCAGAGGGAAAGTGGAAGTATCTCTAAAGGGACTTCATTTATTGCATCATATTTTACTAAGTTGCAAGTCTTTGGGATGAAATGAGTATTGCCTATGTAGTTCATGTTTGTTCTTGTGGTGCTTTACCCAAGTTCATTGAAGAACTCAAGTTTTTTTTGGTTATTAGCTGACTTAATGAATCTTACTCTACAGTTAAGAGTAACATTCTTATGATGAATCCACTCTCAACTGTTAGTAGAGCTTATTCTATGCTTCAACGTGACGAGAAATAGAGGGAATCTTCCCACACACCAGGCTTCTCAAAAGAATCAGTTTCCTTCTCTGCATCTATTACACCTTCTAGTAATCAGAAAACTTTTACTCAAAGGATTCAATTTGTGTCAAGAAAGCCTGGACAAGGTGTGGGAGTATCATGCAAGTACTATAAAAAGTCAGGGTAGACCATTAAGAAGTGCTACAAATTGCATGGGTTCCCTCCTGATTTCAAGTTCACACGGTCTAAAAGGTCTGCCTCATGTGTTCATGCTGACACTTCATCCATTGAGTCTTTAGTTCAAGCTCCTCTTTCTCAACCTGGGACTTCATCCACTCATGATTTAAGTCAGGAGCAATATCAACATCTTGTCTCTCTTCTACAGCAAGCAAATATTTCTCCTGGTACCAATAACAATGGTTCTTCTGAAGAAACTTTTGGCTATTCACTTTGCAAGTTTGTTGAAAAGTTTTGTGGTTAATTCTGTTGACTTTCATGTTTGTGCATCTTCTCAGTTAAGTGATGATACTTGAATTTTAGATTCTGGGGCTACTAACCACATGACACCTCATAAACAGTTTCTTCACAATTTAAAACCATTACCTAAGCCCTTTCTAATCACTCTTCCTAATGGTTATAAAGTCAAGGTTGTCTCAACTTGAACTTTACACCTTTGAAATGACATAACCGTACATAATGTTATTCTTGTGCCTTCTTTTCAATTTAACTTGATCTTAATATATCAACTTCTTCTTCAACTTAATTGTCTTGCAATACTCACCATTTATAATTGCTATTTACATGGCCCTTCTCTGAAGAGCTCACTAGAAATTGGTAAAGCTACTAATGGTCTGTATTTTCTCCACCTTGATGATACTGCTCCATCATCTATGTCAGTCAATCTGCTGCTTATAATATTTCTGAATTTACTGCATCTTCTTCCCCTGTTTTTACTAATCAGTATTGTAATGTTTCTAGTTCTAGTTCTCCACTTAATCATATAACTCCTCTTCCCCTTACTCCCCATTGTAATTCAAGTTCTGGTATAAATAAAAGTGATATGTTTTGGCACCAGAGACTAGGCCACATACCCTTTTCTAGAATGAAGTCTATTCCATTTGTTTCTAGCAAAGTTTCTTCTAAACAATCTTTTATTTGCTCAATTTGTCCTATGGCTAGGAAACAAAGATTACCATTTCCTGATAGCTCCATTCACACATCTTCTCCTTTCCAATTGGTACACATTGATATTTGGGGACCTTACAACACTAATACCTATGATGGATTCAGATATTTCTTGACTCTAATAGATGATTTTACAAGAGCCACCTGGACCCATCTACTCTCATGCAAGAGTAATGTTTTATTTTTTATTAAAGTTTTACTTCTATGGTAACCACACAATTCCATACTTCAGTTCAAAGTTTTAGATCTGATAATGCTTTTGAGCTTGGTACTAGTTCTGAGGCTAAATGCTTTTTCAATTCCCAAGGTATTTTACACCAGACCACTATTCCACACACCCCACAACAAAATGGGGTTGTAGAGAGAAAATATAGGCACTTATTGGAAACATTTCAAGCTTTTTTGTTTCAATCTAACTTACCCTCCAAATATTGGGGTGATTGTGTCTTAACTGCTACCTACCTTGTCAATAGATTACCTTCTACTGTTTTGAATAACATCTCACCTTATGAAAAACTTCATTGTTACCCTCCTTCCTATGATCATCTCAAGTCTTTTGGTTGCTTATGTTTTGCCACCTCACCTAAGTTTGGGAGGGATAAATTTCAATCTAGGGTCATTTCTTGCATCTTTCTTGATTATCCTTGTGAAAAAAAAGGATACAAACTCTTGAATTTATCCACCTATTCCATATTTTACTCTAGGGATGTTGTATTTCATGAGTTTGTCTTTCCTTATGCTTCATGTACTTCTCCTATTTTCACAACTCCATCTCCTGATTTTGTTGACACTCCTTCTCCCACCTCTTCTGCTCCAATAGTCCCCATGCCTCAGCAGAAGATAATGAAATAGTGGGTTGCTTCTTACTCTTCCAAGATATAGGACAACCACCAAGTGTGATATAATAACCAGTGACAGACCTCCGAGACTGGGCACAAGCAGCTCAGTCAGAATCAGCATAAGCCATGAGAGAATAATCAGAAGAATTGGAGAGCAGTATTCCAAGATCAGGAGCAGCAGACAGATACCTAAGGACATGAATAGCAGCCAACATATGAGGAATTTGAAGAGCCTGCAAGAACTGGCTAAGGTGTTGCACAGAAAAGGCAATATCAGGCCGGCTATGTTGAAAGAAATTCAACTTCCCAATGAGCCTCCGATAAGTGCTGGGATCAGATAGTGGCTCCCCCATGTCAGCAACTAATTTGATGGAAGAATCAAGATGTTTCAACACTGAGGAGAAATTTTGACACTAAAATTTAGCTAGCAAATCATAAATAAACTTTTGTTGGCTCATAACAAATCCTTGAGAAGTGTGAGTGACCTCCAAACCCAAGAAGTAATGAATGGAACCCAAATCTTTTATCTTAAATTGTGCATCTAGGAAGGCTTTGACACTATCCAACTCAGAAATATTGTCCCTAGCTAACAAGATGTCATCAACATATACAGCCAGCACAACGAGGGACCCAACAACAGATTTTGTGAATAAGGAATAATCATTTTTGCTTGAAATGTAGCCTCGAGATAGCAAAGCTTCAGACAGTTTAGAAAACCACTGTCTAGAAGCCTGCTTGAGGCCATACAAAGACTTCTTGAGCTTGGAAACTAGAGGATAATTAGAGGAAGGCTGTGTAGAGGAAGAAGAGACGTGCAAACCAGAGGGAACTTTCATGTATACATCTTCATTAAGATCTCCTTGAAGAAAAACATTATGTACATCTAGTTGGTAGACTGTCCAACCCTTCTTGGCAGCAAGAGAGAGGAGACATTTAATGGTAGTGAACTTAACTACAAGGAAAAAAGTCTCATTGTAGTCAATGCGCTCTTTTTGAGTATCCCCTCGAATCACCAACCTAGATTTGTACCTCTCAATAGGACCATCAGACTTCTGTTTGATTTTATGTACCCATTTGCAAGGAATGGGCTTCTTATTGGGAGGAAGAGGGACTATGTCCCAAGTGTGATTAGCCTCAAGAGCTTCAAATTCTTTTAGCATTGCCTCTTGCCAAGCAGGATGGGAAACATCCTGTTGGTAAAACTGAAGCTCATGCAAGTGCAATTCAGCAGTGGATAGCTTAGAATTAGGAGGGGCAGAAGACGGAACATTGGAACTGTGAGCGCGTGATTTTTGCTCTCCATATCATCCTATAAAAATCTCAATAAATTATTTGATTTCATGAATTTTGGTTGAGTTTTAGTGATTAATTGTGAATTGTCCGCATTTGCATTGATTATAATTCATCTTTAAAGTTATTGAAATTGCATCACTATTACTAAAGAATTATGAATTCGTTATTTATTAATCGAATTAAATAATAGACGAATGATGATTATTTGATGTAATGTAGTTGTCAACAACTAATTACTAAAATTAACCATTTTTTACCCAATGAAATCACGGAATTAATTAAGAATATAAAATTAATAATTTTATCTTTAATTAATCCATGAAGGGAAGTCAAAAATTAGTTGTTACATTTTAGTTTAATTAGGATTAGTATTAATTAAATTGAGGATTTTAACTAGGTTTAAAATAATGAAGAAAATCGGACCTGGGCCAAAACAACCCAGGCCCAAGCTGCCCAACCCAATGGACCCTATGACCCGGCCGGCCTATTGGATTAATGAATCAATCCCAGCCGTTGATCTATTGTGATCCAACGGCTGGGAACTCAACCTCCTAATCAAATAAATATGTCCTAACACTACCCCCTACCCCATACGCCCAAAGTCTAATACCCACTCGTCTCCCACCTCTCTCTATGAGACCAGCCGTGTCCGCCACAACCCCACCACTGACCGTCGTCTGCCACCCTAGCTCCGCCGACCGGAAATCGCCAACGGCGGCGGAGGTCAACCAAACTCAACCAAAATTTCACCCTACAACCTACTCGTCACCCCCAATCACCTCCCACCATCGTTTTCCCCAAAAACTCAACCAAAATCACCCTATTTCGGATCTAAAAATCTAAAAATTCGAAAACCCATGTCTGGCCGCCTCGAAGACTTCTAATAGCTCCAACCTACACGGATCGATAGTTCTCAACGAGGACTATTGATCTCGTTGGGTTTGAGCCATTTTCAAACCCTACCGGAGTCTGGCCAAAGTCCGGCGACTTGGATTTCCCGGCCAAAACGACCCCACTGCCCGGTACCCCCTTTCTTCTCTCTTCTTTAATTATGTTTAAATCACCTAGATTAATATCAAAATTATTCTGTCAATTAAATGTCGCCTCGGTTTGGATTAGTTGTTCAAGATTATGAATTTTCCGTTTACTTCCTTACTAAATGATGTCTTAAAATCAGTTGCGAGTTGTTTGCCTCACTGAATGGGTATTAGATTTTATATGGTATTTCCTTTGCCGCATGTTCCCTTGAAATATCACTGCCTCCTCCCACATTTCGTGTCTTTCTGATTAATTGCTTGCATGCATGTTTAATTGTATTGGTAATTGTGTTAGTCGACTAGTTAAGGCTTCACATATGAGTTTAGATGAATTTTAATTCAAAGGTTGATAATCCTATTAATTCTAGGCATTCTAGATGTCTCCTTGATTCTGGTATTCTTGTATATGTTTGGTTATTAACGTTCACTACGAATCTGCACATCAAGGGATTAATCACCTTTAATTAGTAGACCTAGTCAAGAGTAAAAAATAATTAGGCTAATAGCTTGGTTGACCTAAGTCTTAGACAACTAGCTAAGACAAATTAACTAAGTTCAAGAACAAATGACTAACGTAGTCTCACATTTAAATGATTTCAACTCCTTCAACCTAGAAACTAATTTAGGTATCCTTTTAAGTTATTAATCAAAGAAAAAAATCTGTTTAGGATAATTAATTTAGGTTTCATCTAACTAAAAAAAAATCTTTTAACCTAAGTTAAGAAACTTGAGTCGACTAACCTTAATTAAGCCTAATTAGACTGATCAATTAATTAATTCAAATCTAGGCTTAATAACTGGTTAAGTCTCTGATTTTAGATAGTCAAATTAAATTAACCTAACCAAATCACTTAGCTTAAGTTAAAGGATTAAATTGATTGACCTACTTTAATTAATTAACTTAAACATAAGTAATTAATATGAAACTAATTCTAGGCATTTAATTAATAAACCTTTAATTAATTAACTCAACCTTGGTTTAGAACGACTAGTAGTCACCTAAAGAACATAACTAATGTTAAATAATAACCCAAGTAAGTAACCATAGTTACCTAAGGGTAAATATATGGACTTCAAAGGGTCTATTAGGTAATGTATAGTAGAAAATTAGATTTTTAAGGGTAGAAAGGTTTTTAATAGGTGAGAATATTCTAGAATAGGGGGCAGCTGTCCAAAAGATAAGGTTGACAGCTGCCCTATATACTATTATGTACTATTTACAGTTTTTTGAATTAGGAATATTCTAAAAAAGATACCCCATTCCCAAATACCTATAAAGGTACTCTCTCTTCACATTTTCAAGGACCTTTTTTTACTGTCAAAAAGAGGCTGCAAAAAAGGTCTGGGTGAGAATTCTACACACACAGAGAAAATCATAGCAACACTTATTACTCACAAAAAAAAAAAGGTTTTCAAAATCAGTAAAAAAAAGAGAAAAGAAAATCTGGTGGTCTCTTTTGAAGAAAGCTATTAGCACACTGCTTACATTACCATATCCTTGTTTCTTTTTGAGTTCCTAGTTCTGAAGATTTTAAGTATCCATACTCGACTTCCTGGGTTAATTGTCTATTGGGTTTGCTCATTCTTGGTTTGCTGCTGGACTTTCTCTCATCATTTGTTGTCTTTCCATACTTGCCTGACATTTATTTGGTCAGGACTTCTATTGTTCTCTCTTAAAAGGTATGTAACAGCTTGCTTTAAACGAAGTGTCCAGATCTGAACTCCTATTTCTCATTGCTGTGCAAATCTATATTTATAGCTAAAGTCTCTTTCCTTTCTACTTGTGCAAAACATGAATTCTAAGTTGTTGTTGTGATATCTATCTAGTGCTATTTGACCCCTATTGATTTTAAACTATGAATGGGTGAATCTTTGTGTTGTTAATATCAATAATGGTTTGGATGTCTGCTTTTATGTTTGTTTTTTCTAGCCTCTATCAAGAGAATCTGCACTAGGGTAGATAAATCTGACCTCCTAAATGGTCAGATTCACCCAATAATAGTGCGCAAATATTCAGTTTAAATTCTTGAATCATCACATGAAGGGGTACAAATTGTACTACCGGTCGAATCTGCATTAGGGTGGACGGATCTGACTTTCTAATAGTCAGATTCACCCCTTAATAAAATGCACAAATATTTAATGGTTAGGTCGCCATGTAAAGTGTCGAAAAATAGATAAAAAGACATCAAGGAAGGTGATCTGGACCTATAAATGGTCAGATTCACTCCTTAAAGGATGCCTAAAGTAACCAAAATGCTGTGGAAGTACAAGCTGGAGACGTGAAGGAACTGCTGAAGCTTGCACTGGAGCGACAACAGATTATTGTTGTTCTTTTATTACTTTTCTGTTCATTTTTCTTTAGGGAAATGTATAGTAACAGGCGAAATGTAATGAAATAGATCTTGTATTGACTGCAAATGCGGACTGAACTTATTATTTAGATTTCAGTGCTAGTATGAAATATTTTCAGAGAGAAAACTGGGTTAACATGCTAAACAGGCTTTGATACGTTTTTTTTACTTTTCTTGAAATCATTCGAATGCATGAGCTAAAAATGTTTCTATCAAACTGGGAAAAGACACGTTAGGCATGCGATAATTAGGACCCGTATAATATTCAGCATTGTTTTGCTATTAAGTCTTTCATCCTACTATTGTTGTATTCGAACCCGTTCATCCGAACTCCAATGTACATATCACGAAGCTCTAGAAAATGACTTTTCTTGGTTTAAAAGACGACAGTATACCTAGGAAGGCGACACTACTATCCAAATTGCTTCTTAAAATTCCAGAATTTACAACAGCTTGTATGGCTCTACACGCCTGACTTGTGAAACAATAACGTGAACTTTAGCTGTTCAGAAATTGACCCAATGTGCAATCAAATTTGTTATAGTTGAATGGGTCCACTTCATTTTCTACATAAATATTTATGAGCTAGTAAAGTTGAATCCTTCTTCATTAAGGATACCTTAAAATTACTTCATATAGCTTTGTCTTCTTTGCAAAATAGCTGAACTAAGATGGCCAAGAATCGAAATAATTTGGGGGCTAAGATATAGACATAGCCCGAAATATGTCATCCTTAGGCTATTGGACGTTATTTCAAGCGACCCTTAGGTAGAATGAACACCTTTAGTTTGAAATTAGACAAGAATCGATCATCACCTCAAAATTACTCTAAACTACACTCGGGAGTGGCAACTCATGCCCCCGACCCTCAACTTCAAAAATATTAATAAAATGTACATGATAATCACGGGTGCATTTCATGCGACGTGATTGGCCATGTGCGCAAAAACAACAAGTGCACGTCATCGTTGACTTGTTCAAGATAAATCCATAAAATGCCCTAATTGATCCTAAAAACTACAACGCTCTTTCAAAAATAGAAAACATAAAGAACGATCGAATATTTCCTCAAATAGGCATTGTAAATTGTCATGACTAATAGTCTTGACCACATAATCTACACTCGGGTGCGACAACTATGTCCCCGACCTCAACTTGAAACCACATTAAAATCACGTGTCGCAATTACGGGTGCATTTCATGTGGCGTAATTGTAACATGTACAAAAGCATAACGAGTGCACGTTCTCGTGACTCGTTTTCAAGATAAATTCATACTTATCAAACGCGGCTAAATTTCAAAGGTTAAAAAATGCACAATAGGTTAAAAACATGTAAATAATTAGATAATTAGGCCAAATATTAATAGCTAAGCGACCGTGCTAGAACCACAGAACTCGGGAATGCCTAATACCTTCTCCCGGGTTAACAAAATTCCTTACTCGGATTTCTAGTCGCAGACAAATCAAAACGGAGTCAAATCTTCCTCGGTTTGGGATTTTCAAAACAAAACGGTGTCCCGGAGCATCGTCAAAAAATCCGGGTGGCGACTCTGAAGACAAATAAATAAATCCCAAAATCGAATAATGTCACTTAAAGTGGAAAAACTCCCTTATTACCCTTACCGGTGAAAAAGGAGGTGTGACAGGAACAAACATAATCAGAAAGATAGGTAGGAGGATTACTCACCCTAAGGGACTTCCTAAGAGGGGGAGGAGCACAAGGTGCAACAGAAGAGGGAAGATCAAGAAGGGAAGTAGATAGAGGGGCAGAGATAGGAGAAGAGGAGGAAGTGGGGACTATTGGAGCAGAAGAGGTGGGAGAAAGAGTGTCAACAAAATTAGGAGATGTATCTGTGAAAATAGGAGAAGGAGATGAAGCATAAGGAAAGACAAATTAACTCATGAAATACAACGTCCCTAGAGTAAAAAATGGAATGGGTGGATAAATTCACGAGTTTGTATCCTTTCTTTCCACAAGGGTAACCAACAGGGGCGAAGCTATGCTCTTCTAAGGGTGGTCAACTGATCACCCTTCGTCAAAAAATTACACTGTATATATAGGTAAAATATTAAATTTTAGAGGCATATAACATATATTGAACACCCTTTGTCGGAGAATTTTTTTTCTTCTTTCAAGTTTGAACACCCTTGAAGAAATTTCTGGCTTCGCCACTGGTAACCAAGAGAGATGCAAGAAATAGCCCTAGATTGAAATTTATCCCTCCCAAACTTAGGTGAGGTGGCAAAACATAAGCAAACAAAGGACTTGAGATGATCATAGGAAGGAGGGTGACCATGAAGTTTTTCATAAGGTGAGATGTTATTCAAAACAGTAGAAGGTAATTTATTGACAAGGTAGGTAGCAGTTAAGACACAATCACCCAAATATTTGGAGGGTAAGTTAGATTGAAACAACAAAACTCGAGATGTTTCCAATAAGTGCTTGTGTTTCCAACAAAGCCGATATATACTTATATAGAAAGCCTCTTCCCTTCGAATTTTTTTTGCAAAAGTCCTCACGAAGATTAAGTTAAAGTCACTAATTTGCACTTGTGGTCATCTAATTTTTCTTTAATTTATTTGTTCTATTAATTGTATACAGTTAAACTGAGTAGTGACATTCTTTTTCCATTTATCACTGTCCCATAAAAATCATTGATCTGCTGGTTTTCATTAAGTCTGCAACTATGTTACATGCTACAACGGACGCTGTTAAAGCACAAAATGCTTGTTTATTTTTTTAATTTGCTAAATGATTCGTTTTAAGTCCCTCTTTATATCCCTGTTTGTTTTAGAAATAGTGGAACATGCAATATTTTTTACTAGCCAAAAAGGGAGAAAGAATACCCAAGAAAAGTTTTTAAAACTAAAATTAAGGACAAGGAAAAAGATGGGTTTGGTGATGTTCCTTGTCTAATCAGGCTGGGTGGATACAAGTTCTCTACATCATCGTTTGGCTCAATTGATGAGGATGAAAATTAAATACTATCATAGATGTTGCAACTCTAAAATTGTTTGTTCATAACTATTGGTGTAATTGGGCATGGATTTGTTCCAATTTTAGTGTCAGTTGAGGTTCTAGCTTCTAGGTTACAATGGCGTCAGTTACAAATCAGTTCATATTTCTTAATTCTTAATGCGACTTAAACCAAAACTAAAATGCAATTTATAAGTCGCATTTGCTAATGCGCCTTCAAAATTTCCTAGTTTCATTGCATAGCTGCTTATTTAAATTTGATAGTTTAACCGCGATATTTTGATCACTCACCTCATTGCACTCCATGCTTTGTGATAAAAATGCAGGGTTAAATGGAAGGGTATTTCAGGTATGGTTAGAAAATACCCATAATGATAGTGAAGTCAAAAAAACTATCTTTTGTCATATTAAATTAAAGTCACAAAGTTTTATCCAGTATAACAGTAAAATCACCGATTGTAGTTTATAAAACTCTTTAGTCTTTAGTTGAAAAAATATTGCATCGGCCCCAGAGCTTAGTCTATTCTAAGAAGAATCCTGACTCCGTCTATATTTTTGCCTTTTGCTGCTTCTGTTTCCGTTGGCTAGGATATCTGTGATGATCTATGGGTGTCTAGCGTCAATTTTATTCTGTGGATACATCACTTATTATACAGACAACCTAATCAAACGCTACACTTAACTATGAATACATTGTTTATGATACAGACAACCTAATCAAACGCTACACTTACGATGAATACATTTGGGCTGCAGATGCCTTGAATCTGGACGTTATCGATCTCTTCCTATCGATCGCTCACCAACAAATGAGCTTGAGGCATGTTAATAATCAACTTAACATGGTCAATATATACACAAAATATTTCAACTTCTAAAACGCAAAATTATCGGTTTATCAAGTTAGTATTTGCAGCAAACTTTAATAACTAGAGGTGCATGCTTCATAAGTCAGAACACAAGCATTCAATATAAACTACTTTAAAACTCGAACTTCATTTTAGCAGTATAAACTACAGAGATACAAATCCCACAACGTGGATTGAAGCACGATAATAAAGTGCTGACGAAATCTAAGACTTGAGTTCACAATACATTACTGAATAACATATTTACACAAATTAGGATAACGTAGTAAAACCCTTGATCACAGACAACATTCCTGGGATAAGTTCATCTCACAGGTTACACAAATTAGGATAACGTAGTAAAACCCTTGATCACAGACAACATTCCTGGGATAAGTTCATCTCACAGGTTACACAAATTAGGATAACGTAGTAAAACCCTTGATCACAGACAACATTCCTGGGATAAGTTCATCTCACAGGTTAGGATTAGTAGTATGGGCAGCAGTCACAGTAGAGACCATGGCATCAACTCCACAGATATTGTGACCCCTGCAAATCTTGTAATATCCATGCTCTCCCCAGTTCTCTCCCCATGAATTCTTGATGATCCAGTAAGCCTTTTCCTTGAGTCTGATAGGAGCAAAGCCATGAGAACCATAACCTACTAAGAGCACTCCGTGATCCTGACGCTTGAAGCAGATTAATGGGCATGAAACTCCTCCAACGTATGTCTGCATCCAAGCAGCATTGATCCCCACTGCATTTTACACAACAGGAAATATAGTAAGTTTTGTTGTCTGCTCTCATTCACATTGGGAAAAAGAAAATTTCGAATTGAGACTTTAATGGCTAACTACCTGCAAGAGGACCATGTTTAACCAGATTGGCAGCAATTTGGTCTTCATCAAGACCAATAACACTGAAGTTAGTCACAGCGGCAGCAATTTTGCTCTTGTCAAAGTGGCACTTGCCATCCTTGCCAGTGTAAGGATAGTCTTTCTCCAGTTGAAGACCTCCAGCTTTAAGGGTGTACTCAAAGGCAGTAGTCATAAGACCACCACCACAACCTGCATCACAAGCATCTTGTTGCTCTGAGTCACACTGCAAAAGGCAAAAATATTGATTACAGGGTAAAACAAATACATGTAATAAGCGGAAGAAAAAGCAACAATAATATCCATAATCAGTTCATGAGCAAGGATTAATGCCTTTGTTCACTCTCAACTAAATTTTCCAACTAGGTTTATTTCTGTATTTCTATGTTATTTCACCAAAAATGAAAAACTATTTTAAATCAGTGAAGCGTGAGATAATGAAGAATAAAGAACATAGAACAATCCTAGTTTCTTTCTGTCTTAACCACTGCTCGCAGCCCCAATTGTATAGACATGCAAAAAAAAAAAAATCTTTAATCTTTTTCACAGTATAAAACCAAATGGTTTAACCTTTGAAACAGATGACTAGTTTTTGCAAGAAACAGAGTCCAACATAGCAATTGACCCATTATATATGATTAGTTTCAAGAAATTTAGCCCATCTAACTAATATAGGATTGAGTATAATTGTTATGCTGCTTCAAGAAAATAAGCTATTGGCTTTTGCCTTACACTCTGGCAGCACCAATATATAGATACCTAAAAAGCTGTAATGTTTAATCCTTTTCCAATAATTTGGACCTAATTTATAAACCCCTTTAAACAGATAACTAGCTTTTGGCAAGAAACTTCAATGATATATATACAAAGCTAACATAACAATATACCCATCATAAACTCTCAAAGCAACAGCAACAACAAAACATCATTAATCGCACTCCAATATAGATATAGAAATTTAAATAATAATGAACTGATCAAATTTAAAAAGTCAACAGCAAGAAAAAACACGAACCTCATGGTCACAGTCCACAAGCTGCTGTTCACTAAGGCTCACCAGCTCTCCCGTCGCCAAAAAGTGAGCTCCTTCCACCGCTCCTGTTGTACTGAACGACCAGCATGAACCGCACGAACCCTATCATAGTCAAATTCAACCACCAGTAAATATAAGTGGATAATCAATTAATCATATAGTAGTAGAAAAGTATATCTACAAAAAAAGACCTGATTTTTTACGCCGGTGACGGCGCCGTGGTCGCGCCAGTCAAAATCAGCTGGAAGATCGGAAGTCGGGAGGATCGGAGCTTTGTCAGCGTTAAGCTTAGGTTTTGGTTTATGAAGTCCGAGGTAAGTCCGGCGAAACTCCGACGGAGTAAGATCAGAAAACTTCGTAATACCGTGTTCGGCGGAAGGGTCAAGGAGCTGATGACGCCTTGCACGGCGGAGGTTCGCCTTGAATACCTTGAACCTGTGGTCATGTTCCTCTTCCGAAACGTAAATCTTTCCGAACTTTGACTTGAAAAGTGAAAAGTGATGTTCGGCGTTTAACAGATGACTGTCGTCGGTTTCGGTTTCGGAGACGACTTGTCGGATCAACGGATCCTCGTCGGAGAACGCTATCGCCGACGAGAAAAGTGCGAAAGCGAGAAGAGATAAGAGAAATAGACGATCCATTTGGAGAAAAGATAAAAATGAGTAAAGAGGAAGAAGAGGAGGATATTTTTTTCGTTCTTGCTCATCTAGTTGTGTTTATATTGGCTCCGAGAAAATGGTAGGTGCATAAATTAGCCGCTGTGATTCTGACACGTGTAACTTTAGCCTCATGATACGTGTGCTACTGGTACTGCATTATCTTATTTGTATGTTGACATAAGAGGACTATTTTAGCAGATAACAACAAAAAAGAGGTTGCTTCTGTCAGTCGCCAGTAAGTTTGGGGGTGTACTGTGAAATATGGTATATCCTTTTCAGGAGGTTCCATTCCCGGGACCCACTTTTGATTTATTTGAAGTATTCTTATTTATCTTGAACTTAAAAACTGAAAGAATCTTTCCTAATTTTTCTGTCTAGTGTGGGGTGGGAGAAAGCGTCAATATGAAAATCGAACTTTGCGGGTCAATGATGTAAATGATAGTATCCTATTAAATTAATAAGCATTTCTTCCTATTTTAGAATGGGAGTCATGGTGTAATTGATAAAGTGGTTATCATGTGATAAAGAGATTACAGATTCGCGTCGTGGAAATAGTCTTTTATAAAAATACACGATAAAATTGAATACGATAGACTCATGTGATCTCGTCCTTCCCGAAGAAAAAGTATCATAACTTTTATGTGAATAATTAAAGTAATGTTCTATCTAATGCATTTTAGACAATGAGAATTTCGAGACAAATAAAAGTAAAACGAAATATATTACGTTGTAAGTTTAGCAAGGACGACAAGAATTATAGAAATCTACATGTTAAGATGGAAAGGGGCAAATAATGCACAAGTCGTTTGGTAGCTGGTTAGAAGAAAGGTTATTCATGTATAAGGGGTAATATAATTTATACCATATTTGGTATTCATTAGTTATTTTATATAAAATTCTGCAGCATAACTAATACCATGTTTGGTTGACATTTTACAATTATGCATAAATAATACATGTATAAGTTATGAGACAATCTGTGTATTATTTTATGTTGGGTAGAAGATGGAATATCTAATACATATATTAGTAATACATGAATAAAATACTGAGATGATTTCCTCATGTTCTACCTAAATGCATCTATCTACATGTGTGACGCTAAGTTGATTGAATGTTTTATAGGAGTCCATTGTTCAAATGGTCACTCAATTACACAAATTATCTGGTATAGTCATTTTTCTTTCTTTTGTATCAACAAAGTCACTTAACTATACCTATAACACTCAGAAGGTCACTCAACAAGATTTTTCAAATTTTGGATTGTCAAATACCTATTTTAACCTCTAGATTATAAACATTTATCTTTTTTTATTTTTTTAAACTTTTTTATATTAAGAATTTTCCCTTTTTAATTTATATTATGGACCTACCTATATAATTAAAAAAATAAAAAGTATTTAAGCATATATAATGCTAGAATAACAAAATAATGAGCATAGTAAAAAATTTAACTATAATAATTTGTTCGTAATAATTTTAGTATTAACAACTAAACTTAAAAAATTATTTACAATTGAAATTGAAAGAAAATTGTCACGACCCAAAATCTAACCATAAACGTGATGGCGCTTATCGTGCTACTAGGCAAGCCTATTTCCCAAAACATTACTACTAAATCAATTATATGAAATAAATAAAATATTTTCAACCTTTAGATTTTCATAAACTAAATCAACTCTAAATAATATTAATATAAAGTGTGAAAACGAGCCCAAACATCAGAGTGTCACTAAGTCATGAGCGTCTAAAATTATGAACTAAGATATATAAACGTCTAACTGTCCAAACGAAGAAAATAGATGATAAAGGAGTAACAAGGTCCTGTGGACACTAGCAGCTACCTTGCAGTCTCTGCAAATAGCCGGCCTGAATTCAACGATCGTCGCGCTTTAACTCACCTAGATCTGCACATAAAGTGACAGCTAAGTAAAACAGTCCAATTATTTATTTTCCCAATTTAAAAAAAATAGAAATAAATAAGTAAATTCCATAACTCAGTAAATGTCACAAAGAAATTTAACAGCAGCAACATCAAAAGTAAATGCAACCTCACAACAATGTCACCCCATCACTCAACACTCGCACTCATCACTTAACACTCAACACTCAACACTCAACACGCAATACACTCAACACCCTGCGCTCACTAGGGGTGTGTACAGACTCCATATGGGCTCCCAAAGCCCAAGCACTAAGCACGGACAATTCACGTGCCATAATATCAATACCTGGAACCGCACGGTCAGCTCACGCGCTATGGTATTAGTATCCTCACAACCAGACCCTCGGCCTCACTCAGTCATGTACCTCTCTGGCCTCACAATGCACCACAAATAAGGGGGCACAGCCAACGTCATGTATCACAACACATCAGTAAAATAATACAGATTGAGGTAAACAGGTACAATAATTTCTATGGTTGAGTACAAATAATGTGAGCATGAATGAAGCATGAACATGACCTCTAACATGAAGGCAAACAAGTTCAATAACAAGTAAACACATAACCACAGATAATAGCTATTAGGCCTCACAGCCTCACGGGAAGTCTCAATCTCTCGCTGTGCACACCCACACGCCCGTCACCTAGCGTGGGTATCACTTCCACACAAGCCCATGATATCAAATCTCCGGGTTTATACCCTCAAAGCTAGAGTTAAAACTGTTACTTACCTTAGCAACGTAAAATCTTACTACGGGATGCCCTCGTCTCTGGACCCGGTCTCCAAAAGCTCCGAATCTAACCATAATCAGATTAACACCATCAATATAGGCTAACGAATCAAATTCCACAATAAAAACTATAAAATATGCCAAAATTCGAAATCGACCAAAACTCGACCCCCGGTCCCACGTCTCTAAATCAGTCAACAATGGTAGAATCAAAATCCCCGTCCTCTCTCGAGTCTAACCATATAAAATTTATCAAAATCGGACTTCGTTTGGTCCCTCAAATCCTCACTTTAAACTCTTCAAAACTCAAGCCCTAACTCCCTCAATTTCACTTTGAAATCATCAATCAAATCCCAAAAATGAAGATGGATTCATGAAATATAACCAACAATGAGTAGAGAACACTTACCCCAATCCCTATGGTGAAAATTGCCTCCAAAATCACCCCAGTCCGTGCTCCCCAACTCAAAATATGACCGATTGAACAAACCCTAATTTTTTTATTTTTCTGTCAACTATTCTGCCTCGTTTCTCATGCCAAACGATCCCGAAACCCGTGTTTTATGCCTCCAATGGATTTCTTGTGAAATTCTAATCAAGTTAGGATTTTGAATCATTCGATTTGACCTTATAATGAATGAGATATGTAGGTTTTAATATTTACAAATATTGTAGATTTTTAAATACGCCGTTAGTGACAATTTCGTAATTAATCTGAAAAATCTGGCAAACTTAGAAAAATGATTATAAAATTCTCATACGATGTCCAAATTCAACTATTCTTTTTGCTACGGGTCCTTAATTACGATACGGATCTAATTCTTCATTCAAAACAGAAATCGGAGATCATAATTTCAATATGATATCATTTATGCTTGAATAAACGACGTTGAAACATAAGAAAAACGAGCGCAACACAACCCAAACCTATCTGAAACTCACCCAAGGCCCTCGGGACCTCAACCAATAATTCCAACAAGTCATACATCACTACCCGAACTTAGTTGAACCTCCATAATACTCAAGACAACACCAAAACACCAAATCAACCTCGAATTCAAGCCTAAGAACTTCTAAACTTCCAAAATTCGCCAACGACGTCAAAACCTATCAAACCACGTTCGAATGACCTCAAATTTTGCACACAAGTCCTAATACATCATACGGAGCTACTCTTGCCCCCAAACTACCGAGCAAAATACAAATGCTCAAAATGACCGATCGGGTCGTTACATTCTCCCCCACTTAAATATATGTTCGTCCTCGAACGTGCCAAAAGTTGTTCCTAAGCAAGGGAGGTAGAGCATAACCTCGGAAGGCAGAATGCAAGTTGGAAGGCAGAATAGTAGCCTTATGAAATACAGATGGAGGTAGAGCTTAACCTCGGAAGGCAGAAAAGTAGCCTTATGCAAAGGGAGGTAAAGCTTAACCTCGAAAGGCAGAATTCAAGTTGGAAGGCAGAATAGTAGCCTTATGCAATGCAGATGGAGGTAGAGCTTAACCTCGGAAATCAGAAAAGTAGCCTTATGCAAGATACAGATGGAGACAGGGCTTAGTCTCGGAAGGCAGAAAGGTAGCCTTATGCAAGTTGGAAGGCAGAATAGTATCCTTATGCAATGCAGATGGACGTAGTAACCTTGGAAGGCAGAAAAGTAGCCTTATGCAAAGATACAGATTGAGACAGGGCTTAGCTCAAAAGGCAGAATGGTAGCATTATGCAAGTTGGAAGGCAGAATAATAGCCTTATGCAATGCATATGGAGGTAGAGCTTAGCCTCAGAAGGCAGAAAAGTAGCCTCATGCAAAGATACAGATGGAGACAGGGCTTAGTCTCGGAAGGAAGAAAGGTAGCCTTATGCAAAAATGCAGATGGAGGTAGAGCTTAACCTCGAGAGGAAGAATGGTAGCCTTATGCAAGGTGGAGACAGTGCTTAGTCTCGGAAGGCAGAAAGGTAGCCTTATGCAAATGCAGATAGAGGTAGAGCTTAACCTCGGAAGGCAGAATGGTAGTCTTATGCAAGAAATAACAAATGACAATAGAGTTTCTTAGTTGATAGCAGATTATGACATTGTGATTATTGGGAGCATTGTGATTGTGCAGCATCGTTTATGTTGATAATAGATGTCAGCATGTGCGACGGGTTTGGAGAATCATGTCTTTGAACAATATATGTCCTTCGGGTGGATAGTATGTTTTGAGCTCTTGCAATCTTTGTGCCTGCATCCAAAGAAAAGTCGTGAGTTCTGTAAGGGGGAAGGTTAGTTCGTATCCTCGCGACTTTGCTTGACTTGTCCGTCTTGATCTGATGATACTGTTTGTATCACTGGGGTAGCGTTTGCTAAACAAAGTTGTTTCAAGAATAAGCATGCATGATTTTGTAAAAGTATGACATAATGTATAATTTAAAATAGTTTCAGATGAACCGACGACCGTGACATGGTTCAAGACATTGCAACCTTTCCTGCTACAGAATTTTGAGGGTCCTCCTCAAAATTCTTCCCCAGTTTGATAGGTCGATGCCTCTGACTGTTGCTCGTGCGGCGATTGGCTGAACTTACTTCGGAATTTTGAGGGTCCTCCTCAAAATTCTGCCCCAGTTTCCAATTGCGGGGAAAAAATGAATTTTTATTGAATTATGACTGAACCCATAGGGCTGCCTACGTATCCCCTCTTAAACAGGAATTAGGTCAGGCGTAGTTCAATTTACATCTTTGATAAAATCATAAAGGTTACACATAGTAGCGTTTGACTGTATCTGAATTGATTGGCTTTGGCCAGACTTCTCCGTCCATTTTTGCAAGTATAAGAGCTCCTCCTGTCAGTACTCGGTGGACCATGTATGGACCTTTCCAGTTGGGACAGAATTTCCCTTTGGCCTCATCTTGATGTGGAAAAATCTTCTTCAATACTAGTTGCCCTGGTGTGAACTGTATTGGCTTGACTTTCTTATTGAAGGCTCTGGTCATTCTATTCTGATAAAGCTGACCATGGCATACTGCATTCATTCTCTTTCGGTCTATAAGGGCTAACTGCTCATAACGGTTCTTCACCTACTTTGCATCGATGAGCTCAGCTTCTTGTATGATCCTTAGAGAAGGGATTTCTACCTTAGCGGAATAACAACCTCTGTACCATAAACCAACATATAAGGAGTTGCCCCGATCGATGTGCGGACCGTGGTGCGATACCCCAGTAAGGCAAATGATAACTTCTCGTGCCACTGCTTATGCTTCTCTACCATTTTCCTCAATATCTTCTTGATGTTTTTGTTAGCGGCTTCTACAACTCCATTCATCTGAGGTCGGTAGGCCGTGGAATTCTTGTGTTTGATTTTGAAGGTCCCACACATAGCTCTCATCAAGTCACTGTTGAGATTGGAACCATTATCAGTAATTATTGATTCTGGAATTCCGAACCGGCAAACAACACGATCGCAGACAAAGTCGGCCATGACTTTTTTAGTCACTGCTTTGTAGGATGCTGCTTCGACCCATTTGGTTAAATAATCGATTGCTACCAGGATGAACCTGTGTCCGTTGGAGGAGGTAGGCTCTACTGGTCCAATGACGTCCATGCCCCAGACGGCAAACGGCCATGGTGAGCTTGTTGCATATCTGTGTGCACCTGACATCGGTAGCATTTCCGGACATACTGGATGCAGTCTGTTTCCATAGTCATCCAAAAGTAACCAGCCCTGAGTATCTTTTTCTAAGACAAACCCATTCATATGCGGGCCGCAGGTCCCAACATGAATCTCCTCAAGTAGCTTGGACGCTTCCTTTGCGTCGACACATCTTAATAATCCCAAATCGGGAGTCCTCCTATACAGGATTCCCCCGCTGTGAAAGAAGTTGTTGGACAGTCTCCGAAGTGTGCATTTCTGGGTAGGATTTGCAAGCTCTGGGTACTCCCCTTTTGCCAAATATTCCTTGATGTCATGAAACCGGGGCTTTCCGTCTGTTTCCTCTTCTACATGGGCACAGTAAGCTGGCTGATTATGGATTTTCACCGGAATGGGATCAATGAAATTCTTGTCTGGATGCTGAATCATAGATGACAAAATGGCCAATGCATCGGCGAACTCATTTTGGATTATGGGGACGTGCCGAAATTTGATCTTTGTAAACCTCTTTCTTAACTCCTGTATGTGGTGCAGATACGGCAGTACCTTGGAATTCTTGGTAGCCCACTTTCCTTGTACCTGATGCACCAGTAAGTCTGAATCACCACTCACTAACAGTTCCTAAACATTCATGTCAATGGCCATTTTGAGCCCTAAGATGCAGGCTTCATATTCGGCCATGTTGTTGGTGCAGGGGAATCTGAGTTTGGCAGATGCCGGATAATGCTGACCAATTTCTGATATTAGGACTGCTCCAATGCCAACTCCTTTGAAGTTCGCTGCTCCATCGAAGAACATTCTCCAACCGTCATAGGATTCTGCAATGTCTTCTCCAATGAATGATACCTCTTCATCGGGAAAATACGTCTTCAGGGGTTCGTATTCTCCATCCACAAGGTTTTCAGCAAGGTGGCCTTCCAGTGCTTGACCCTTGATTGCTTTCTGGGTCACATAAACAATGTCGAACTCACTCAGCAGGATTTGCCACTTGGCTAGCTTGCCAGTGGGCATGGGATTCTGAAAGATGTATTTCAAGGGATCCATCCTTGATATGAGATATGTGGTGTAGGCACAAAGTAATGCCTCAACTTCTGAGCCACCCACGTCAGAGCACAACATGTGCGTTCCAATAGAGAATATCGGTCCTCGTATGGAGTGAACTTCTTGTTGAGATAATAAATGGATTGCTCCTTCCTTCCTGTTTCATAATGCTGCCCCAGAACGCAGTCGAAGGAATTCAAGGTAGAGTAGCAGGGGTCTACCTGGCTCAGGCGGTACTAGGACTGGTGGTGTTGATATGTATTCCTTAATTCTTTCAAAATCCCTTTGACAATCATCGGTCCAGTTGGTCGCGGCATCTTTCTTCAACATCTTGAAGATAGGTTCACATATAACTGTAGACTGTGCTATGAATCGACTAATGTAGTTAAGCCGTCCCAAGAATCTCATCACATCTTTCTTGTACTCTGGCGGCGGTAGTTCTTGAATGGATTCTTTGATGGATCCAGTTCTATTCCTCGACGACTGACAATAAACCCAAGCAGTTTTCCAGCAGGAACCCCAAATGCACACTTCGCGGGATTCATCTTCAGATTGTATTTCCGCAATCTGTTGAAGAACTTCCTCAGGTCTTCTATGTGGTTGGTAGATTTCTTGGATTTGATAATGACATCATCCACATATACATCGATCTCATGTGCATCATGTCGTGGAAGATAGTGGTCATGACCCTCATATAGGTGGCCCCAGCATTCTTCAGGCCGAACGGCATCATCTTATAACAATATACTCCCCACGGCGTAATGAAAGTCATTTTCTTAGCGTCTTCCTTGTCCATCTAGATCTGATGGTAACCAGCGAAGCAATCCACGAATGAATGTAGCTCATGCTTGGCACAATTGTCAATCAAGATGTGTATGTTTGGCAATGGAAAGTCGTCTTTTGGACTGGCCTGGTTGAGATCCCGGTAGTCGACACGGACTCTGACCTTCCCATGTTTCTTTGGTACTGGCACGATGTTAGCTAACCATGTCGGGTACTCAACTACCCTAAGAACTTCGGCGTTGATATGCTTGGTAAATTCTTCCTATGATTTTCAAGCTCATATCAGGCTTGAATTTATTGAGCTTTTGCTTGACTGGTGGATGCATAGGATTGGTTGGCAGTTTGTGAGCCACAATAGATGTACTTAGACCAGTCATGTCATCATATGACCAGGCGAATATGTCCTCACACTCCCTTAGAAATTCTATGTAATCTTCCTTCTCTGATGGCGACAGGTGAATGTTGATTCATGTTTCCTTGACGTTTTCTGAGTCTCCCAAGTTAACAACTTCGGTCTCGTCCAAGTTGGACTTAGGTCTATTCTCAAAAATTTTGACTTCCTTGATAATCTCGTCAGGTATGTCATCTTCCTCCGAATCAATGTCCATTTGTTGCGTCGTCTCGTTGCATGTCACAGTCATTGGTTCGTCAAGATAGGTAATAGTAATGTTGTATAGGTAAAGTAATGAGAGAAAAATGATAGCAATAAATATTGATTCATAAGAAAGATAAAATGCTTTGGATAATTTGAATAATCGTTTTGAACATTGAAGATATCATTGCAGGGATTAAAATGCGAAACGAAAATAATTTAGCAAAGAAAAACAATGAATAACGTTTGTTTTAGCCTTGCTACCCCAAGACTCGTCGGTCTTTAGTTGTCCTGATGGTCCAGTTCTTGAGATATGCCCTTCTATTCACATCCTGTATTGAAGGTCCTTCCTCCCCCTCCTCCTCGAGAATAACACAACAGTCCATGTCACTGTCCTCCAAAAATAAGTTCCTCAATGTTGTAAGTGCCTCTTCTTCCACTGACCCATAGATAATGCCGGCCTGCTGAAAGGTCTGCTCCAGTTGTGGTATTGGCTGTTCCAAAGGGTAATAAGGACCGCGCCAAGGTGGCGACCAGTTCTTGAATTCTTCCCAAGTATATTCG